>CAKAOI010025991.1:0-48550 GCA_916701655.1 Sebastiscus albofasciatus | reverse complement strand
CTCACTGGATATTTTCTCTTTTTCGGACCATTCTCTGTAAACCCTAGAGATGGTTGTGCGTGAAAATCCCAGTAGATCAGCAGTTTAATACTAAAAACATACCCTAAACCACCAACAACCAATCAACGTTCAAAGTCACTTAAATCCCCTTTCTTCCCCATTCTGATGCTCGGTTTGAACTTCAGCAAGTCGTCTTCACCACCTCTAGATGCCTAAATGCATTGAGTTACTGCCATGTGATTGGCTGATTAGCTATTTGTGTTAACAAGCAATTGAACAGGTGTGCCTAATAAAGTGGCCAGTTTAGTGTATACCGTCAACTTGTGACGAAACTACACATTGCGAAGCCAAGTTTATCCACTCCAAACC
This sequence comes from Sebastiscus albofasciatus, assembly GCA_916701655.1. Classification (NCBI taxonomy): domain Eukaryota; kingdom Metazoa; phylum Chordata; class Actinopteri; order Perciformes; family Sebastidae; genus Sebastiscus; species Sebastiscus albofasciatus. Next base: position 48,181 of record CAKAOI010025991.1, on the reverse strand, counting down.
AGTTGATTGAAACGTGCCTAATTTGCATTTCTTTTTTGCGACATTTCAAAAGTTTGCTTGAAATTCGCTCGACAATTGAATGGAAACACGACTATTGTTAGCATGTTAGTATACTGACGTTACCATCAAACTCAGAAACCAAGACTATAACCCAGACTATATATATCATTAGAAAAATAGAATAATGTTAAAAGTGTTTCAGCAGTGTGTAACTGGTTGTGTGTGCCATACAGTGACAAAATTGGGTTTTTATAAATGATTTTATAGTTTTGAAGGAAGTGTTTGATTTTGCAAAAGATCTGAGGTGTTCTACTACTTGTGTGTGTGGTTGTGTGATTTGTGTGTAGTGTTTTGACAAAATGAGCACCGTTTTCAAAATTGTGCTTAAGCAATCGGAAAAAAAGCTGTAAAAGTTGGTTCTTTTATCCTCGATAGAGAACAGCTGTTACCAAAACACCCACAGAAATTTCTCCAACCTCCTGTAGCATTATCCACTTATGTGCTGCCCCTTCAGCACACTCAGTATGTTCCACTCAAACACCAAAATAAAACTTAGCACAATGCTTCTGTTTGTAGCTCACACTATGCGCTGTTGGTCATAAACAACTCACCCTGAGTCCCATTCCCATCGACATCTGGCATTTTCATACACTTACGGCACTCAGCGTCTGGATTATACCAGAGCTACATAACCGCGTGGCTAGAAGCTTCTCTTCTTCTCTTCTTAAACTGGGCATACACTGTACGATTTTAGAAATGTTGTTGTGTGCTTGCTACTCCTACTGTACGAGTAGATCGTTTGCGATGCGAAGCCAAAGCTCACGATTTATGTGCTCACACTGTACCGACCGATTGTCAGCCATGAACCTGAGTGCTCACACTGTACATGTAAAATAGAAAAAAAAGCACGGCCGTTGGCTCCTGAGGGCCGTTCTGGCTGTTGACAGTTGTCAATAAAGATTTGTTTGACAGCTCTGAAGCAGGTAAAGTTTGTTTGCTAGCAGAGGTCTATACCAAGCCCCCAGGAAGAGCACAGATCATTGATCCCAACTTTCGTAGTGGCCAAACGGCGGTACTACAACTTCCGTGTCTGTCACGTGATGCCATTGGGACTGAAAATTCTTTTTCCCATAGACTTACATTGGGAAAGAGACGTCTGTAACTCAGCGAATAATTTGTTTTGAAGTGAATCAACTTCCCGGTACGAACACCTAAATAGCCCTTATTTAAAAAATTAAGTTTTTAAAGTTGTAAAACGCACTAATAGCCGAATCCAGAGTTATTTCCCTTCCTCCGTTCATGTGAACGAGACCCAGACCGAGGCTGGAGCGCAAGCCTTGACGACGGCGTGATGTTGGGACCCCGTGACCGAGTCATGTGACCGAGCGGACGCCCAAGATCCAGACGGAAGTCGAGCCATTTAGGCTTCATGCACCACTGAGCAACTTTCATAGGAATGAACGGGGCCCCTCCTCCAATTGTAGCCTAACGTTACATTGTTATCTAGATAGCTACGCTCTGATTACTGTAAAAAAGAGGAGAAAAAATGCATTGACATTGGGGAATCAGCTCATGGCTCTGCTTCAACTGTGTGAGAGCCTGTGGACAGCCGACCAAAACATTTTGACATGTCAGAAAATCACGAGTTAATCGGTCCTCGGTCCCCCCTCTACACTGCACATCAAACGACGCCCGACACAGCTGAAATTCGGTCCGACTCTAAAATGAGTCGTGCGACTCAAAATTCGGGCCAAAAAACGGGCTAAAATCGTACAGCGTATTCCCAGCTTTACAGAGATATGAAGCCTCGTGACGTTTGGCTTGTTTGGCTGCTCTTTGCGTCATGCTGGGTGACATGACCCAGCATTACCATAGTCCCCAGGAGATTATTAAACCGTCTGGATGGCTGAATATCTGAAATGACTGATTTATTTACTTTTCAATATTAATATCATCTGGAGAGGGTTTAAGACCTCCTGGTCCATATTAACATGGGATTGGCATTTGCTCCTCAAACCCTTCCAACCTATAGCAGCTTTAAATCTGAAGCTCAGCAGTTATGTCTTCTCAAATGTCATTAGTGTAGAATTCATGGAATAAAGGGAAGAATTAAAAGAACACATCCCCATGTGAATATAGTAGTACAGGTTGGTTGTTGGACTAGAGCTAAAGGTTTGGACACAGTTCCAGCGTAGAGCTTTGGTGCCACCTAGAGTCCAGACAGACATAGGACACTTTATACCCACAAATACCCAAGGACTGAATATGCTCCCACCTCTTTAATCTTTACATAATAGCCAGCACTGTGGAACATCATTAATTCATCAAAGTGATGTTTCATTGCAATAGCCTTTCAAAATACAAATTTAGTTTTTATTAATTTTGGATTTTGTTTTGCCCTTATTCAAATGAGGTGCTAAATTCTCCTGTCTAATCCGTCTTAGCTAATATTAGCACACAAGTCCGAGCTCTGAAAGTGTATGCATGAATAGACACAGCTTAGATCCCTACTTAAACTACATTTAGGAGGATAAAAGCCCTGCTCTGGGTAATAACCCAGAAATATTACTGAGACTGGACAAATCAGCCTCTCACTAAAAATACACACACACACACACACGTACTGTACAGAGAGGCACACGCATGCACAAACATTTAACACACTTGCTTTTTGCTTTCTCAGCAAGACTTTGTCAAATGAGGTACAAAACTGCTGAGGAAACGGTGCGCTGTGTTTCAGGTCTTATCATGGCTCATACATTATATGTCGATGGAAGTCATAACCTCTCCTCCTCACATCTCCATATAGTGTGATATCAGCACTGAGCAGCAACTTCTATTTCTGTTCTGCATCACTGAGGCACTTTGGTGCGGCTCCCTGTAAAACCTCTGCATTTACACTTTATTGACTGACTATAAAGATTAATTTCACACCCCCCGAATGCCACCCTCCTTCCTCTTCTCAAGTTTATTCTGGAGACGGAGGGTTTTCTCAGATACTGAAGAAACTGGTGTTCTTCTCAATACACAGATTGAATCGTATGCGACTGTTTTATTCTCTGGCCAAGAATATAAGCTAAATTATAGCTGCTGTGCAGCTGAGGGTCGTGGGCCGGGTATTTTGAGGGGGAAGTATAAGGAGGAGGAAGATGAAAAAACGAAGAAAAGGAAGACAAATGAGAAGTATAGGATGGTCTATCATCATTAAACCTTTAAGGCATTAGCATGTTCGTTTCGCCTCAATCGGGTCTCAAACTGTCAACCTCAGAAACCAAAGGCAAGTCACTACTTTGGAAACTACCACGTCACACTATGACATCACACTATGACTGAGGCAATCGCCATGGTTGCATTTAAAAGCAGAATTCAAACAATGTGCAAAATTTAGCTTTTGAGGCAAAATTCAGAGAATTTGCGTACTTCTCATCTCAACAACCTAGAGATGTCTGTAATTTAATTCTATAAAGATTGATCGCTCCATAAGTGACAAACTTGTTTAAAAATGATTGATTTCTATTGACTGCAATGGTTGAAATGAGGAAAGAATTCAAAATACTGTCAAAAATACAGTTTTTGAGATAAAATTCTGAAATTTACCAGCTTACATCTACCATGACCTCAAAATGTTGTCATTTATTTCCATGAACACCAGAGCTTTATTTAGCGAGAATCTGCAGTAGCTGTGTACAGTACAGTTTGCACTAAAACGTTCTGAGGGCTCAATTTTTGATAATTCAAAAATCTGTCTGGATGGTTTGTGGAGGACAGTCTGAAGATGCAGCGGAGCCAGTTTGGTGTCAATTGAGCAAAAATATGGGAGGAGATAGGTTTAATAAGTTTTACAGTTTTTGAGAAAAACAAAGTGATTGATTTCATAATTCCTGCCAGGTTGAAGCACATGAACATTTCTGCTCACTTGGGTCTACAATTTGGTGGAAGTTGGTAGCTGATTTGTTGTGACTTTTCAAAGTTTTAATCTTTAGACGGTTGCTGTAGCGCCACCATGAGGACTATTGGCCCACAAAGCCAGTTGAGGAAGTTTAGCATAGGACTGGACCTATGGGCAAATGTTGGTTTATTTTCATGCATGAGAAGGCAGACTTCCTAGGAAGAAGAAGAAGAAGAAGAAGAAGAAGAACAAAATCAAGAGGGACTGGTAGCATATCTGCCCAGCCCCTAATAACAGAAACAAATGCATAAAAAGACTTAGACGATTCCAAAGACAGCTATATATACAGTATATGTCAAGCATCTAGTCTAAAGGTGTCAGTATGTTTTAAACAAAGTGCTTGTTGAATCGTCAAACATCATACAGAACCCCTCCACTAACAACTTCTCAACGTCAGAATTGGAGGGGCTGTGACAGTTACCAAGTGTAACACCATAAGCTATGCCAGCTGTGTCAGGCTTTGCATACACAGACAATAATTGTTAGTAAGATCAATTCATTGTTGGTTTGGGTCGTTTTGATGGCAGTAAGAATAGAATGGAATATCACCACTTATCCTGTAAAAATACTTGGCCAGTCGCTACTATACTACATGTTTGTGGAGGAACCAAATGAAATGAGTGCATGGCCTGTGGGCAGTGCTTGGAGAGGTATTCAGATCCTTTACTTGAATCAAGTTTCATATAAAAGTGCAAGTGACCAGCTAAGAGACCTGTTGATTAAGCTGCATGTTATACCCAACCTAGTCGCCAGGAAAAATTTGAACATTTCACGTTTCTGCAAACCACGGGATACGTTGAACAACGATGTTTCTGAACCAAAAATATGTTTCATGAACACGTTTCATGTCAGCCTTGTATCATGCTTGCAGAAACATACAATGCCACGTGGTTAACGTTGTGAAACGATTGGTTCGTTTTAGGTAATAAAACTACTCGGTTAAGGTTAGAAAAAAATCCTGGTTTGTGTTATAATAATAACTAGGGCTGTCAATCGATTAAAATATTTCATCAGGATTAATCACATGATTGTCCATAGTTCATCGCTATTAATCACAAATTAATCGCACATTTTTTATCAATTCAAAATGTAACTTAAAGGGAAATTTGTCAAGTATTTAACATCTTACTTAAGTAAAAGTACAGAATTATCATTATTATTATTATGTATTTCTGCTTTCTACTTCTACTAGGAAGGATTCAGTCCCTTCTATGTCAGAGGGAAACTTTGTACATGTTACTCCACTACATTCATCTGACAGCTTAGTTACTTTGCTGATTATGATTTTACACACGAAACATATCATCAACAAATAAAATATAATGCATCATTAGAGATTAAATTATCCAGCAGTATATGAAGTAGTTGTAATGAGGTCCACCTTGAAGAGACTTTAAATAAATTTAAGTACACTTTGTTGATGACTGGTGATACTTCTGATGATGAAAATTGTGAATGCAGGACTTTTACTTTTAACTATTTTTATAGACTCTCGTAAAAGAGTGTGGCAGTAATGGTTTTACTTAATTTAATGATCTGATGGTGAAAATACTGACTGATTAAAAAGCCGTCAACTCTTGTAGCATTACATGACCACCAGATGGTAGTACAGAGACAGGAAGAGGTCTACGACACAACTAACGAAGCACTCACTGTTCAATCCCTGATGGTTCCACACTGGAGGCTGCTGTCTGAACAGTTCAAAAGCACTAGCGTTAAACCATGGAGGCATGTACTTGTGTTTGAACAAACAGCTCCAAATGTGTTACTCATGTTAAATATGTATGCATCAATTGTGCTGTAAAATACTTTGCTAAAGCATTTACTAAATAGTACTGATGGGAACCAAGTGAGGTTCCCAGTCCTAAACTTTGAGTTCCGAGTCCTAAACAGGCCTAAACAATAGGCTCTTCACTAAACGTAATGCCATTTTTACAACAGAGTAATAATATATTAAATTTACAAAAATCATAAATGATTTAAACATTTTTTATTTTTTTTTAGGGCTTACAAAGTTAACGTCATAACGCGTTAACACAAGTTCATTTTAACGGCTCTAATATCTTTAACACATTAACACAACTTGCTATTTCTAGGTTGTAGCGGGCTCAGTTTTAAAGCTAGAGTGAAGATACTGGCATCATATGAAACTAGAAAAACCTAATGAATGCATTGGTACCAACCATGTCATACTAGCTTGTCGTGAAGGACAACCTAAATAATGTTCCATACTTACAATACATTTTGGCGAGGAAAAACTGGCATGACCATTTCCAAAGGGGTCCCTTGACCTCTGACCTCCAGATATGTGAATGAAAATGGGTTCTATGGGTACCCACGAGTCTCCCCTTTACAGACATGCCCACTTTATGATAATCACATGCAGTTTGGGCCAAGTCATAGTCAAGTCAGCACACTGACACACTGACAGCTGTTGTTGCCTGTTGGGCTGCAGTTTGCCATGTTATGATTTGAGCATATTGTTTATGTGTGTTAAAGTAATATATTTTGTTATTTATACCCATTGAATGAATGTCAGAAAAATAGAACACGGCAATATGCTTCCTCTCCTGGTACACATAACAGAGTGACAGTTAGATACTAAGCAACTCTGCAAGTGATAATTGATACATAATTAATATGTGAAAATAATGGACAGGCCTGGAAATATATTGTGAGCTATATAACATGTCTCAAAATATGACACTAGTTACCATTTCTGTGCTTTCATTTATCTGGTATGACAATTAAATACTGCCTAAAATGTCTTCAAACTGATTACAGAATTATAATTGCCCGCTTTTATTCTGAATGTCAGGTGTATTTTGGAAGCCTTATTGATCCGTTGGCTTGGTTTAGCAATTTCTACAGATATTGATGTCAATTTGTTTCTTTCTATCACATAACCAATAGTAATATCTCTATCTTCTGCCTGCTACTAGAGGTTTGCTAGTGTGAGTTAAAACAAGATGAACTAAAAAAAAAAAAAGACCCATCAAATGAATTAAATCGACCAAAAAATTGCTAATCTCATAAAATAACAAAAAAAAAACTGCCCAGAATTTAGTGTGTTAAATAAAAAAGAAAAGGAACACACAAATAAACAAATATAGCTGTAAAATTAGTCTTAAGAGCGTTTGTTTTCACTACTTGCCTTGTTTTCTTTGCTTCTGTTTTCCAACAGTATGACGTATGTTATGTAGCCTATATATTCTGTACATGCACTTTGAAAACAAACCTGGAACACCGTCATAACAACCTTGAAAGCACTGTTTTGTGTCTGGAGTTGATGAATAATTAACAGAGAAACAGCCCTGGATCCTGACACTATACTGACCCTTCACCTGGTTGTATAATAACTTTAGAACACTAGTTTGGCCTCAGCTACCTCCAGTTCAGATAGTAAAAAGAACACTAAAGAGGGGTGACACAGGATCATTCATAGAAAAAAGACCTTTTAGTGTACATGCTCTCCTTAACCCTGCTCATTCTTTATGTTGACAGGCTGGCAGTATGGTGGCAGATCGAGACCAGGCCATATGGATTAAGAGGACCGGTTATGTGAGAAGTACACTCTGTACTGGAGAATGCAGTGGGAGCAGGCGTGGAGGGGACGTGCTGTTGACGTCAGAGCCGTCATTCCGCGTCACTCCTGTCAGATAAGCGCATTGAACGGTGATTGGCTTGTTTATGGAAAGGTTGACGCCCTCTTCTTGCCAGGTTCCGCCTATTTGGTAGAAATTTCAGTGCGGGTCGAGCCACTAATGACAAGAGGGGGAGTCATTGTAAGAAACCTTTTTAAACTTAGACTTGAATCCGTTTGGGAAGGATAACAAAACAGACAGGTACATTTCCAATGTATTGAATTCACTTCTTGTAGTAGATAGTGAATTCTAACGTATATTTATTCCCTCGGTAAAGTATTATGGACTAGTCCATCACTGGCTAGCCCCTCAACACCCGGCGTTCCGTGACACGCGAGATGAAATGATGTAACTTTTGCCGGTACCGGCTTTCATTTACCTTCAACAGCACACTGACAAAAGGAAATCGTGTTGGCGGAACATTCTCAAGCTTTTTGTTGAACAAATGGCACGGTTTCTTTAGTGTAGGTGAACTTACAGTTGTTTCTCCGGTACACTCGGTACAGTAGTAGGACGGTAGAGGATGAATCCAGCTCGTCGCTGCTCGGCCTTATTGAGGAGCCAGCTGTGTGCGTCCTCACGGGGAGGCACGACAACCAGGAGACCGGGAGCAGCCTCAGCCCCGGCGGGGACGCGGTACTGTCAGTCCGGTGCCGGAGGAGGAGGAGGAAGGGGAGTCAAAGCGACCTCTCCGCCGCTGAAGGCGACTGGAGCATCCACCGCCACCGGGGCAGCAACAGGTATTGTAACCTCCACCTCAGTAGTTCATCCAGTATCCACCAACAATTAAAGGCCTCACGTTACTATGACTCATCAGTTACTATGACTCCAGTAACTATGACTCCAGTAACTATGACCTCAGTTACTATGACTCCAGTAACTATGACTCCAGTTACTATGACTCCAGTAACTATGACTCCAGTTACTATGACTCCAGTTACTATAACTCCAGTAACTATGACTCCAGTAACTATAACTCCAGTAACTATGACTCCAGTTACTATGACTCCAGTTACTATGACTCCAGTAACTATGACTCCAGTAACTATGACTCCAGTTACTATGACTCCAGTTACTATGACTCCAGTTACTATGACTCCAGTAACTATGACTCCAGTTACTATGACTCCAGTTACTATGACTCCAGTTACTATGACCCCAGTTATTATGACTCCAGTAACTATGACTCCAGTTACTATGACTCAAGTTGGCTCTTTCTGCCCAACGCTGACTCATCAGTATCTGTCATCCTCCATGACTCAAACTGTGATTGTTGAATCGATCTATATAAAATGTCACAAACCTACTCCTTTTTTTTATTATACCTTGTGGTAAAATTAGTATGAAATATTGAAATAGGTTGAGTTTTTAATCAACAAATCGTACTCTTTACTCTATATTAAGGCACTAATGATTCAAACTATTTGAAGTATAACTTTTCACCTCAGCTCCAAACTGTCTTAAAAATCAGACAACACGTGTATTTCTGAGCATATGGCTGATGATGTAATCATGCAACTCATACAACTACCCAGTAGAGTATAGTAGAAACTAATCCACTCAAATGACTTTAAAAGGGCATTACAACAAAATGCTGCTGAGGCAGGCAGGAAGTTGTGCCAAACACCTGACAGGACATGTGGGAACACTTAAAGTATGTTTCTGCACTGGACAGAATGTTCCTTAAAATTGATCTACTCGTGCATTGTGTGATGAACAACATGAATGAAGCTACATCTACTGCACAGCTTTTCTAAACTCCAAAGTTCCCAGTTTTTAGATATCTAAATTACAATATAGAAGCATTTTCATGAAGTGACGCTTCCTTCGAAGCATCTGCCATCTGGCATCTCTGGGACAAAATAACACAACTAACTAACTGCGACTGTTTTTTCTAATGATTAAAATCAGTAGAGCTGTCCTTGACCGAAGAAACTCTTAGTCGACTAACACTCATACGATTCTGTCGCCTAAACGATTAGTTGATTTAATCGACAGATCTGTAAAACTGAGTTTCTCCACAAAGAATCACACAAAAGCACCACTTTAAATATTGTTTACCAGAGATGGGCTCTTAAGTTTCTTGGAAATAACTCATTCAGCATAAATAAAGCATAAAAAATGACTAATCAACTAAAGAAATGTTAGTCAATGAAGACCAAAATGACTAATTAGTTGACTAATTGACTTAGAGGGAGCAGCCCTAGAATCACCTTTTATTGGCCAAACATGTGTACACACAAGGAGTTTGACTCTGGTTCGTTGCTCTCAAAGGTACACAGTTCCAGTACAAACAGACAGCTAAAAAATAAAAAAAAAGACAAACAAAGCTGAACAAACATAGTTAAAAAAAAAAACATAGAACAACTATGTATAAAAGAAAATAAATAAATAAAAGGAATAAAATGGAAATATAGGGGTTATCTGCTCAGGCTGTATTTACCATGCCATGTGCAGATAGAAACAAACCTTTACCTTTATCATAAGCAGACATAATTGTAAACTCTTCTAATAGAAATTTAAAAATCAACAATTTAGTTGAGTTGAACTCTAATTAAATGAGTCATCTTGACTGTCTAAGCTGAATTCCTATTTATTGGGAGGCTGGCAAATGATCTGTATGTGGTGGAAGAGAGCCACTGAAAGCAGTGCATGGTTGCAGTACAACTCGGTTAAATGGGCATACTTTTAACCAATGCTCTAAGACCTGGTGTTGCTTTTTTCCTCCCAAATAGTCTGAGTCCTCAGTCTGATCTTGACCACAAAGCCGATGGGTACGTGTTTTTTTTTACATCGCGTAACAGAAGTGCATATTTAACAGAGTGTCCGATGTTATTAGGGTATAAGTAAATAAAAATACAACAAATCTATCTTCTTATCTTGTTGGTTTCTTATTCTGTCAATATTAAGTCACATCAAGGTCGATATTATTCATCATTATAATAAAAAAGGCATTACAACAAAATCCCTCTGAGGCAGGCAGGAAATGATGCCAAACACATGACAGGACACATGGGAACACTTAAAGTATGTTTCTGCACTGGACAGAATGTTCCTTAAAATTATTATTATAATCATAAAAATAATATAAGATGCATGTCTAGGGGGTTCAATGAGCCAACGCAAACTGTGCCTATGGGTAGGGTGTTTGGAGGTCAGGAGCTGGGAACCCAGGGTCTAGACTATAGGCTAGTATAAATATAATTAATGAAATGGTATTTACAAGTTCTGAATCTGCTCTACAAAATATGATTTTACAGGACAAACGTTGCCAGAATAATTACATGTTCAGAGGAAGGCTGTAATTTGTGTAATTAAAAAAAAATGAGCAAGTTTTGTTTTTCGGGCTGCACGGTGGTGCAGTGGTTAGCACTTTCACCTGTCTTCATGGGCAGATGAAGTTTTGATCAGTTGCCAACATGTCACAGATGTGTAGATGTTGAAACTCTTCTTTATTCTGAGCAGGACTTGTTCTGTCCATGTTGGCTAATAATTAGCTTGTGTTAGTTAGGTGCACACTTTGAGTCCTTGTATTTGGAGATTCTTATTTTCTAAATAAAACGGAACATCTAATGAAATCTGCCACGTTACCTCTTTGACTTGTCAACCACTCAGTGTGTTCGCTGGAGTTTCTATTGGTGGCGCTCTTTTCTTCCGCCACAGTGCCTATCACTACTCCTGCTTAGTAACCTCTTCTATTTATTCACTCTCTAAACCTGTGACACAGGATGTTCTTGATGTGACTCTTAAGCAGCTACCTATCCACTAATCTGTTCAAGCAGCCTCTGTAAACTATGACCAATCACTTCTTATCTCACTGCATTTGAACCCGCGACCCTCCCAAGCCAAGTCCCTACGGACCTGAGCTAATGCCGCGTTGAGTTTTGAAAAGCGTAACCCCCACACTTATGTGTGGCGTGCAAATGCCTTGACTCACTGTGCTTTGAACAAGCTGCAGGGTTGACGTAGTCTCGTCCTCTCTCTTTCTCTCTATATTCTAAGTTACTCTCTCATCCACATGCACTCTCAGGTACCAAAATTTAGCACCGATTGATTTAACATGAATCGATACTCTGTAGTGCAGACGGTACTTTTTTAAAAGCAGGCTAAATATCTGGAGGGGAGCTACAGCCAATGAGAGCGCAAGATACAAGTTGAGGGGAAACCATATGTTGCATTTGCAACACGTACGGAAATGGTTGTTGCACCTCCTGTAGAGGAAAACAGATAAATAGTAAAGATGCACAGAAACGGGCTATTTTATGAACACGTGCCAACGACAACAACAATAAGCATGACTACATGCATGGTGTTACGCCATTTACGTGTCACTTCTCGTGTGTTTTCGTGAAAAAACCTAGTTTGGAGACCAGACATAGTCAAGATTCCTGATTACAAGACAGCAAGTCGTGTAGTGTTAACGGTACAACGATGTGACGACTTTGAAAGTCGTGTAGTGTGAACTTGACTTTATCTGCTAACTGCTCCTCTATGTTCACCAGCTAGTCTCTAACTGGGTCTGCTGTTTGCTGTTGAGCAGGTAGTGTCCAATGGGTTTTTTAGAGCTGGCTGAAAACAGCTGCCGAAACCCAACCATAGTTATGTCAGTGTTTTATTGTCTCTTACATTTGACAAGCAGTATTTACTGTAAAACTGACACATGGTGTTATATGACCGTCTAAAGGAAGCCTGATATTAATGAAGTATTCAAAAACTTTCTAAACATGTTCCAGTTAGGGACCAGCATTTGGGTCAAAGTCTTTAACCAGGCTGATGGGCTGCCTATTTTAGGTATTGTCACAAGGACACCGGTCAGGTGTTTCCTTTCATGCCCATACAAACACACGCTCATGAATATCCCACATGGCCTGGGTCAGCAGCAAAACTGTGGCTTAAATTAGCCACTTGGATAATTCCTGTGTTTCTCTGGAGGGTTAAAACTCATAATCTTACTCCATGCAGATCTTTACTGGCCTCCATTTCTAATGGGATTTGTCAGGCTGAGTTACATAACCATCAGGACATGTGTCAAGAGTGCACGTTATGGTTACATCAATCAGTCAGCACGATATTATCTTCCATTCAAAGGGGAAATCTTGGCAGTGTCGACACAACAGCACTAAAACATAAAACTGAAGTCACTGTAGGCCTGTTTGTACATGTATACAGTTGTACTGGCAATTCATGGCAGGTGCATTTGCTACATGCAGATATTAACACACTTGCTAAGTCAGATGTTGAGCACAACAGTTCATCTTTATAAGTGGTCAACAAGATTTTAGTAATAATTATCATATTAGGTTTCAACTCAAACATGGTTGACAGTCATTTAAAACCTAGAAGTGTCAGTCTGTGTCCAGCTTCCAGTGGAATTCAGCAGTTCCACAGACAACTCATGTCTGATTAATGTCCCGTATATACAGGACAACCCTTCATTCATTTTCACCCTATACCACTTAATCTAATATGTCACTCTGGTAATTTAGTTAATTGGCATGCGTTTGCCACCGCAGAGCCAAAGGAGACGACGACCTGGAATTTGATCTGTGTGTTTGCGTAACCAGCACCACTCAGCACAGTCAGGCTTACTATCCAACAGTAGCTTCACTCACTCCTGGAACTGGACTTCTGCCACCATGTGCTCTTTCCTTTGGCACGGAGAAAGAACAACAGTCTGAGTGCAAAATGAGGGCGATAATGGTGCTGCTCTGATTTGTAGGAACTTTCACACCTCAACTACCGGAATGCTGCCATCATTAAAGGGGGACTACGCCCAATTTCAAAAGTCATACATGTTATTCCTAAAGCCTGAGACAGTACAAAATAAAAAAAGATGATTAAACATGAAAACAACTCTCTCCCAAATCCAAAAACTTGAGTGCTAAAACTCAAATTTGTGATGTCATTGAGACACATATTCTGAATGCGCTCTATACATTTTCAAAGAATGCTCCTAAAACGAGTATAATATCAGCATATCCCACATGTCTTAATCAGAAAATGCTCCATTTGGAATAAGGCCTAATTCTGAATGTCCAAGTGGAATATGCCATTTACTTGACCTGTATCAAATTTGGAATAAGAGTGGAATATTAGTGTGCATGTAAACTTAGTCAGCATTGGGCTCATTGATGTGTTTTTAACAACAATGAAGCTCTATAGCTCAGAGTAAGAAGACATATCAGGCTTTGACAGACACAATACTTGTTAGTACATACGTCTTTTATGTTGTTTACAGTAAGAACAATATAGACTCTTTAAAGGTGCTACATATAACTTTCAGAGGATCCTTGTTACTAATGACACCTGTGGCCATTAAGTGAACTGCAGTCAGCATCCTGACATCTCTCCACGTCGTCCATTGATATCAGCTACTGTTATGAAGCAACCAAGCAGATCCATGCTGCATAGTTACTTTAAGTTACAGCAAGCTAGCCAACCATTGCCGAAGCACTCAAGATAGTATTTTGCTACATTAGCTGCACACTGTTGGCACTTTAGGGGAGCTGAAGAGAGGCAAGGCACTCGGGAGCACGCATAAACGTCTTTGGATTCTTTGGACAGGCTGTTGCTGAGAAAGTCAGGGAAGGTCTCCGTTTTTAAGTTACGTTACAATCTATACACACATTGGCAATATAAAGTGATTAAAACAGGTAAATTGTTACATATAGTACCTTTTAAGTGTGCTGGATGTTGGAATTTTTTGAGGTAGGGCACACTTGCATTCTTTCCTGGTGGCGTATGAGTGCCATCTTAGGACTTATGTTGAATGTAGAATGAACACAGTGACAATTCATTGTTGACTGACATTCCAGTTTAGTACATTTCCTCCCAGGATTGCCTACGCTGCAGAGCTCTCATTCTGTTACTTGAGGGAGAGGCAGAGCATTCTTGAATGGGCCAGTTAATAACTGAGCCAGTTGATGATCCGGCTGCCACAGCAGCAGTCACTGGAGCTGTCTCATGAGAGTCACACTGTCAGTCCATACCCACATCCAGCAGACTGCCTGCTCCCACTCAGTTCAAGTCTGCAGGGAGAAGGGCAAGGAATGACTGAGAGGACGACAGGCAAGGCGAAAGGAAGAGCATTGAGTGGATAACCAGCGGACAGACTGAAAACTCTTTATGTATGCGTGTGTGTTTTCTTCATCCATTTTGTTCCATGTAAGTATCTGCTGGTGTTTTGTTTTAATGTGTGGCCAACAGTTAAATCAAGTCTGGTCCAGTTGGTGTCACTCCCCTATGATGGTACAAATAGGATGAAATCTGATTGATGACAATGTTGTTGTAGAATTGAACAGCATCCAGACTGTTGGAATCTACATAACTATGTATGAATGATGAGTTGAAGGAGGAGGACATCATTAAGTCAGATGAATCCCATTGTTGTTTGCAACAGTGGACAGTAGCCTGACATATTGAGGAAACAGTTAGTGGTGTTGTTTTGTGTTGTATTAAGAGGTTTTTAGCCAGTAGAGCGGTGTAGCTCTGGGGATGACAGAGTCAGGCGATCAGTTGTTAGGTTCAAGGTTGACAGTTTTGCTTTTGAGTGAAATATCTTAACTCATTTTCAATGAAATGCCATGAAATTTTGTGCAGGCTTCCCTGATCCGGCGCTAAAGGGTGCCTTGTGCGGCGGAATCATGCGTGCTGGGGAATGGCAACGGGCTGCGTGAGTGGAGGGGTATTCAGTTGGTTGCAATCTGCAACCTCACCACCAGATGCCACTAAATCCTACACACTAGCCCTTTAAGCACACTAACCCAAAATCAGATTAGTGAATTAACTGGGTTAAGAAATGTCTCGAACAATGTAGATGTGCCACTGAGAGAACAACCCACACTCTGTCTCTTTCTCTTCCCTCCTCCTATATGCTGTTATGTAGAGAACACATGGCTTTTGTGTGTGTGTGCCATCCCGACCGGTTAGGCAACATGTCCATTGTTATCAAAACCCCACCTACTTATTCAGTTAGGTAGGCAACATCCTCATCCACGTCATACTGTACACCCACTGTCACACACCTAATGCACACCTATTATGAGCATCCTCTCTCCTTTTCATCTTCCTTTTTCCTTCTGAAGATGCTTCCTGTTCTTCACAGTCAGCGTCTGTCATTACTATGACGATCGTGTTAATGCAAAAACCTCATTGGTCCTCATGTTTCTCTCTCTCACCGGCTTATTGTGTCTCGGTGCTCCCTAGAGGTCATTCTGCCACCGCCAAGCGAGAGGGAGGGAGTGAGGGAGGGGTAAGAACTGATGATTCAGAGAGAGGGAGACAGACGTACTGGAGGACGAGACAGATAAAGGATGAGTCACAGTCTGGACAGAGAGCGGGATCCAGCTATGTAGTGGAAGAGGATTAAAGGGCAGGAGTGAATGACAGGTGGATTGTACTGCATGGTCCTCAAGTGTAGGAAGAAGAGGGAAGAAAGCTATCGACCAGACATGGAGGCCATAGGTGAGACATTTATACTAAACACTGTTACTTAGAATGACCGGAGTGGTAGACATGAGACAAGCAGGCAGCAGTGAGGAGGTGAAAGGTGAGGGGCCTACTGTCCGAGACAGTTCCACTCTTAACAGTGTTGTCAGAGTAGCTGCTGTGAAGGGAAACGGAGTAAAGTAAAGTAAGATATCCAGCAGCAGGGCTGGGGGATAGGACCTGATACAGTGAGACCATACACATTTGTCAAGCATCAAAGCTTTTGCCTTACTGTTTAGCTTAAATATCTCTGGGTGTATAAGGCTGCTGTATCGATTCTCAAAAACACTATTGATTTTAATGAATAGTTTGCATGCAAAGATTGACTCAGTCAATACTTTTTTAATTTGCAAAGCTATGCGCCCTCTCAGTGTCGGTGCCCTCTCATAGTCAGTGGTGGAAGAAGCACTCAGATCCTTTACTTAAGAAAAAGTAACGATACCACACTGTAAAAAATACTGATTACTGGTTCCTGATTTGAAATCTCAACCTTTTTAATTTTAGACTATTTTATTACAGCAAAGCTTGCATACAGTTGGTTGCTTTTGTTTAATGAACAAAAAAGGGTTTTGTAGAAAATTCTTTATAATCCTAACAACGGTAAGGTATTTAAAAACACATTGTTTGGGGTCTGTGCCAACATTCAGGTATCATATTGGCTCCTATATCTGAAAATTGAAGATGTCTGTCTGATACCCAGTCTGATCTGCATGGACTGCATTTATACAGACAGGCTGTGCTGGCACTGTCTTGGTTTTCGAATTGGCCTTAAATTCAATTACTGGTCATGTGAAAGCGTTTTAAATTGGGATTTCTGAAAGCTTTTAGGTTGAGGGGTTTTCCAAGGTTGTGCGCGTGGAAAACAGTTAGCTCAGTTTGTTTCACTCCCATAAAGGAGTTCAATGGAATTCATTAAGGGGAGAGATTGTTGTGGAGTATTTCTTAGTCTTAAACTTGTTTTTCCATTTGTCTCTGTAGCTATCCTATAATATTACTACACTACGTGTACAGGCACAGACAACCTGTCCAATTGCAGTAGACCAACACCATAGACATCACATTAGACCAAACCATTTTACACTGGTGAAGTCTGACATACTGATGTTTAAGGTTAGAAACTTTAAGTTAACTTTGGCCTTTGGAGGTTGCCGCTTGGTCTGGACTTAATCTAAAGTTCATCTCTGTCACAAATACTCCAAACAGACTAAATGTGTCACCAACAAAAGGCACTGCCAACGGAAAAGAACAAAGCAGGGTCTCCAGAAACTCTAGAGTCAAATGGGAACCACCAGGCTAAAAATGTATTTATACCCATGATTCATACTCATACCTTTAATTCATGCATTTAGGCACTAAAACTCAAACTTGCTCTAGTCAGTACACTCAGGGGTTTTGCTGATGCTACCTTTCTTGGTCTGGTATCACCAGTAGCTTATAGTGGCCAATGTTACCAAACTGACACAAAGCACCTTTAATGACCACACATTATTTCTCCCTTGTTTCCTCTCCATCAGTTTGTCCAATGGGTGGCAGCAGCAGCAGCAGGTTGTTTGGTACGTTGGCCCAGTCACTGAACAGCGCCCCCTTGGCCCAACCAGACCTCTACCCAGAAGAGAACCATGACCAGGACCCGGTGGAGACCAACCCAGACCAGCTGCTCAGAGAGTGCGAGGAGGCCCTGCAGATGCGTCCGGCCCGGCCACATCGGGATCTGGTCTGTCCCAGCGGCACAGCGCCCTGCCGCCACAACCACAACCCATCCATACGGATCATGCAGTGGAACATACTCGCACAAGGTAGATCTGTGGATAAATGATGAATTTTGAGGAATCCAGTGACGTATAGAAATGTAAAAGTTGTATTCAAATTCAAGGGTTGTTTTATTTATTTATTTATTTATTTATTTTTTAACTTTTTCTGAGGTTCATATTTGTGGTTTTGAGTGAAATATCTTGACAGCTTATCGATGGATTGCCTTCAAATTTGGTTGAGAA
This sequence comes from Sebastiscus albofasciatus, assembly GCA_916701655.1. Lineage (NCBI taxonomy): Eukaryota > Metazoa > Chordata > Actinopteri > Perciformes > Sebastidae > Sebastiscus > Sebastiscus albofasciatus. Next base: position 30,107 of record CAKAOI010025991.1, on the reverse strand, counting down.
GTTCATGCTCCCCTCAGGATGAATTGTAATTACTTTGGTGATCCTCTGACTTTTCATCTAATGCCGTCATCAGGTCAAAATTTCAAGTTGTCCAGTACTTTGGTTTATGAACAAATACCTGCAGAACTAAGGACATCCCCGTCAGCCTCAGCTGCAGTTTGTGTTTAGTGCTAATTATGCTAACACGCTAATCTAAGATGTATTACCATTTAGCTGGAAACAGCGCTGTGCTGAAGTAGAGCCTCACAGAGCCGAGGATGAAAAGGAATGAATTTGACATAAAAACTTATCTCTCTCTCTCTCTTTCTTTCCAGCTCTTGGTGAGGGGAAGGACGGGTTCATCCGTTGTCCACTGGACGCTCTCAACTGGCAGGAAAGGAAGTACCTGATCCTGGAAGAGATCCTCACCTACCGCCCAGACATCCTGTGCCTACAGGAAGTGGACCACTACTTCGACACTTTCCAGCCAATCATGGCTAGCCTCGGTTACCATGGCACCTTCCTGCCCAAACCCTGGTCTCCCTGTCTGGACGTAGAGCAGAATAACGGCCCCGACGGCTGCGCCCTGTTTTACCGCCGCTCGCGCTTCTCTGTCCAGGCCACGGCTCACCTGCGGCTGTCGGCCATGATGCTGCCCACCAACCAGGTAGCCATCGTCCAGACTCTGCACTGCCAGATAACGGGCCGCCAGCTGTGCGTGGCCGTCACCCATCTGAAAGCTCGTAGCGGATGGGAGAGGCTGCGGAGCGCGCAGGGTGCCGACTTGCTGCAAAGTTTACGCAACATAACGTCCCACACTGGCAGCCAGAACGAGGCAGCGTCAGGTGCCGTCCCTCTGGTGGTGTGCGGGGACTTTAACGCAGAGCCCTCAGAGGACGTTTACCGGCGCTTCAGCTCCTCCGCTCTCGGCCTGAATTCCGCGTACAAGCTGTTGAGCTCCGATGGACAGACGGAACCGGCCTATACCACGTGGAAGATCCGCCCCTCTGGAGAGAGCTGCAGCACTCTGGACTACATCTGGTATACCCACGATGCTTTGAGCGTGGAGCGCCTGTTGGACATTCCCACGGAGGAGCAGATCGGCCCAGACCGCCTCCCCTCCTACCACTACCCCTCTGACCATCTATCACTGCTCTGTGACGTCAGCTTCAGGGAGGAGCCCCATAGGTTGATGTAGGCAGCCCTGGACCAATAGGAGCACTGCTAGAAGTGGACTGCTTGAAGCAATACTCAACCTTTACTGTAGATCAGAGAGAGGACAGTGATCGTGACATCATCTTTGATTGAGTCAAGGCGGAGCAAGTGAAATCTGATTTGAGTGTGAATATTTTGAGACACAAACCACTTTCTGTAATGTTGCTATTATTATTTTAAATATAGTCATAATGGGGGACATTAGAAGATCATCACTTCTGATGTACTTCTAGTTTTTGCAGTAACTGGGTATTTGATCCATCGACCGTAGAGGTGGGTGAGCCTGTCAGTCCCCAGGTTCTTTGAGCTTTTTAACTAAACTCTCTGTTTATTTAACTGAACTTCAGCTGATATGGCAGCTAAAGGGGTTCATCTGCTGAACTTTGAAAACTGTAAACCAACTGCAGTTAAGAACATTCTTATTTCATTAATTTATTACATTATTCTTTATACTTTTTTTCAGTTGGTTATACCATAATCAACCGTTTTTCCTTTAGTGTTTTTAAATTTTGCAACCATTCTCGATGGTTCTTTAGTTTGACTTTGGTAATCATGACAATGTTGTTGCTGTGACTACACTGAACATGAGGAGAAATGTTAATATGTAGAAATAAAGTCACTATTTTTACTCTTAATCGCATTGATTTCCTGGCTGGTACAGTTTACTGATGAAGAATAATGTTGTTAATGTACTTTGGTTACAGCACACACACACACACACACACACACACACACACACACACACACACACACACACACACACACACACACACAGGCCTCGATTCTCATTGGTTTTATAGCAGCCACTTAATTAACTGTTTGGTTTGTAGGATTCATCATTAATAAATGGTGCACTGATAGTTGATAAAACTTTAGTTAATAGTTATTTTACTGTTAACGATGAATTGATAATTAATGTTTACAAATTATTAGGAATGCTATAACTAGTGTTATTTTATCATTAGTTTGTGTAATATGAAATAATTAGCTTATAAATTATATATTCATAGCCGATAAGAGATGATAACAATTACATTCTGATTACATTAGTAAACTATTTATTAACAGATTATTGTTGCACACATAACATTTTATATACTATATTAAAGTATTTGTTGATAATTACTAAATGATTTGTAAAACATCTATAAACATTACATAGATAGATGGACCAGAAATCAATTATTAACCATTGACAAAGTATTAACCATTTATCTAAATAATGTTTATAGATGTTTACAAATCAACTATTAACCATTAATAAATTGTTTCAAATATCTGGTCCATCCATCTATGTAATGTTTATAGATGTTTTATGAACAATTTCATGAACAATTTCTTAAAGGTTAATTAACAAATACTTAGTATATAAAATGTTATAATGTGCACAACAATAAACTGTTAAAATAATAAATTATAGCATTACTAATAATTAGTCAATGTTATTAATTGTCATTTAATTGTTTAATAACAGTAAAATAAATATTGACTAAAGTTAAATTAACTATCAACTTACCATTTATTAATTATGGTTGTTATAAAGTGTTACCTAAAAAAACATAATTACAAAGTGCTTCACAACAGCAAAATAAAAGAGAATCCAATCAAATAAAAGCATTATAAAAAGAACATAAACGTAAAAATAGAGAAAAAAGATATTAAAATTACTACAAGGAACTTTCAGGGTGATTTTGGCGGCCCCTGCGGACAAAAGCAGTAGGACTGGCGGAGCTGCGAGGCGGAGCTCTGCTCCTGACCACCTACCGGAGCTCCGACTGCAGGTTGAAGGTGGCAGTGAAGCTGGATCTGGGTCTGTCCACGATGGGTTGGGCACTGTTGGAGGTCCCACTGGTCCGAGTTGTGTGATTTTGTCTGATTTTGCCGGAATCCAACCCGGTGGCACCGATGACAAGCATTAACAATAACTATATAGACATAGCCATTATTCTCACTGATGGCCTGGTTTACTTATGTAGGTCATATACAGGCATCAGTATTAAATTGAGACCGTTTCATAACCAGTTAAACAACTCCTTACAGTAACTGTAAAATAATAAATCAATAGAATTGATTATTAGACATACATAGCAAGGAATTAATTAAGCAAAAGCACATTTTAAAAAGTGTGTTTTTAAAAGACAAAGATGTGGCTTGCCTGATCTCCTCCTCCGGGAAATCACTGCTCAGCGACAGGGCCCTGATAGCAAAGGCCCGGTCGGCCCTGGTTTTCAATCCAGATCTTGGGGTTATACGTGCTCTTTTGTTAGAAATAGTGAGGAGTGTGGCAGCAGCATCTTGAATTATCTGGAGTCTGGACAGGTTGTGTGTTTGCATGTGTTACAGTAGGCTAGACGGGATGTGATGAATGCATGAATGACAATTTCCAGGCTCTTGGGAGACAGAAAGGAAAAAGTGACCCCAATATTTCTGCAGCTAGTGGTGATACTGGTGGAGAATGGACCAAGTTGTGGTGAGATGTGATTACGTGTGGTGTCTGGGCCTATGATAATGACTTTGGACTGAGTGATACGTCTCCACACATCTCACAGGAATCACATTCTCCAATTCTCCCATATCAGCGGTGAAGATGTCCGTTTCCTCCATTTGCACAAAGCTCAAGGTCAATGTATGCAATACATTCAGTGCATTTATGAGACTAGAAAGTATTTCCACTTTGGTTCTTTCTACAAAAATTAAATATTTGAGTGCCATTCAGAATGTTGCACTTTGAGACTGAGAGTTGTTCCAAAGTATTTCACAATCTGTCAAATGACTAACCAGTTTCTCTGTTCAGCTTCTGCATTTACAAACCTAAAAAATATGAGGAAAGAAATGGGCAGTAATAACAGCTGACCAATAGATACAGGAGGTCTGCTGGTGTACTAATCCCAGTCATTACCAGCAGCACAGCGCCTCTCTGTGGCCCGACCTGCACCACTTCATCCGGATTCATGCAACCTCAGCATTTCTTTAAAAAGGCACTAAACCGTGCCACTAAATAATTATCTGGCATTTCATTTTTCAGATGGCTGAATAAGACAACTTCACTCAGTTTCAATTCACATTTCTTGTTTTTTTTTATAATACATATTTCAGTAAAATCTACTTCAATACACTGATAGTACAAGAAAAAAATAGTATATTATACTTCAGATGTGGAGCACACCATTTAGTTCTTTAATCTCGACAGACATCCTTTCACTCCCTTTTTATGAACAGTAAAAAACAGTGCTCTGCAGACAAACCATGAGACTGAAACAGAAGACATGAATTCTAAACGAAGTCTGTACTGATGCATACCCGCTGAGTATCAAAAAATGCTTTTTACATTTCTGTTTACAACAAAGTCTTGTCAGGCTTTTTTTATATTACGTTTGATTACAAAAAGGAGTTGTTTCATTTACAATCTAAGGCTGCCTCATGTCTCCTGAGCTCCGAAGGATCTGCGTGTGCGTCTGTGTTTGTACAACAGTCCCTTTAATCCTTTGTGGGGCTTCAGCAGCTCCATAGTAAGAGCAGGCGTCTCCCTGGAGACCAATGTTAGAGAGCAACTCTGAGCGGGGTGGTGGGGTGGGAGGGTGATTGGATGTGTCCTGCACTTCCTCAGCAGTGTCCACAGTCACTTCCTGTACTCCCCTCCCCACCCCCCCCTCCGGGGACCCCGGAGCACTCAGGATGAGGTGGTTTCTGCCGATGCTGCTGGTGGGCTGGGGGGTGCAGCTTCTGCTGCCGCCTCTGATTGTGCTGCTTCGGGCTGACTGCTGGGGGGCTTCGGGGGCTGGGTGGGGGTTTTGGATGGAGCCGGGTGAGGCTGGCTGACCTGGATAGAGAGCTGCGGCAGCGCCTGGGCCACCGCCGCCGGTTTAGCCAGGATGAGGTGCGGCCGGCCTGCTGTTAGCTGGACCGTCTGGACGCCGGTGGCGGTTTTAGCGGCGCCTTGCGCTAACTGTGTAGCGATGTGTTTAGCCTGGAAGAGCTGCGTGATCTGGCCTGACGGGTTGGCCTGCATGAGCGAGGCCAGCTGGTTGGCCGGGATGGTGATGATGGTGATCTTCTCTCCCGCCTTGGAGCCGGCGGGCATCATGGTGGGCAGAGCCTGGATGACCAGTTTGGGGGGAGCGCTGGAGGAGGCGTTGCCTACCGTTACCGGGACCCCTGTGGTGGTGGTGAGGATGGAGGAGGAGTTTAACGTCATCTGACCTAGTGAGTTGGTCATGACCAGTGGCATGGCTCGGATGGGCCTGCAGGAGAAAGAGAAGGGAGGAATATTGATTACAAGCCTGACTACACGCCAGGTCTTTATACATGGATAACTGTTGATCATTTTGGCTTTCCACAATTAAATGAACATGATCGCCTGAGATATTGACGTTACATTAAAATGTGCGTTCTGCTCATAGAAAACTCTGAAGCAGATCAAATCAAGAGCTTCCTAAACCAACAGACAGCCACCAGCCGGTGACCGAGATGTTTTGTCACTTTTGGGTATAGATATTATCTATACAAGTAGAAAATTGTTTATCGAGCTGTTACTGTTGCTAATTTTGCTCTTGAAGTGCACCGGATTGAAGCATTTAACTTAAAGATGTAGCTAACAAATGTGTAGGGTGAATATTCCTGCATTTTTTCATATTGCAATATATATATATAGCAGAAAAAAATATTGCAATGGCAGCCCTAATTTGTACATTAGCAGGATTGTAAGCACAGCATGGAGGTGAAAACAGTGCTCTATTTACTTTAATGTGAAAGTGCAATAAAAATATGTTGTCGCTAAAAATCAATGATAAATCAAAATAATCGGGATTATCATTTTGGCCATAACCGTGCACCCCCATTTGATTTGGTTGTTGCCAGCCCCTTTCACACACGGAATATGTAACATTTAGTGCTGTCAATCGATTCAAATATGATTGTCCATAAGTACAACATAGGTAAAACATTTGATCTGTTCAAAATGTACCTTGAGGGAAGATTTGTCAAGTATTTAATATTCTTATCAACATGGGAGTAGGCAAATATGCTGCTTTATGCAAATGTATGTATATATTTATTATGGTAAATCAATTAACAACACAAAACAATGAAATGTATTGTCCAGAAACCCTCACAGGAACTGCATTTAGTATCAATCATGACAAACAGTGTATAGAGACCTGCTGGCAGTGTTGCTGGGGATGACAGTGACGTAGGTCGTCTGAGGCTGGGTGGTGGTAGGGGAGTTGGTGCCCAGGCTGGCGGGGCCGTGCTGGTGAGCCGGGTGCTGGCCAGACACCACCCCCTCGCTGTCCTCCACCTCCTCTCCGTCCTCCTCGTCGTCGATCACCCGGATGTTCTTGGGCATTTCTTTAAACTGGTAGGCCAGCCGCTGTCCCTCCACTTTAGCCAGGATGCCACGCTGGTAGTAATACCTACACACACACAAAGACACACACACAATATCAAAGCTGTGTTGTCATATATGACAGAGACAGACTCTGTTCAGGACTATCAAGGATTAGATGTGGAGAGGACAGGCTGACCTCAGGGCTCGGCCCATGGTCTCGTAGTTCATGTCGGGCTTGTTCTTGTGTTTCCCCCACAGCTTGGACACGGCCTTGGAGTCCACCAGCTTGAAGATGCCCTTCTCCCTCTGCATCCATTTGATGTACCTGGGACACGTGTTTTTATCCTGCAGCAGCTCGAGCAGGAACTCCCACAGGTAGGTGGTGTTGCCTTGAGGACACAAAGCACAACATCATGACATCCTCTGCATCATGTAGCTGCCTTGACAGGATCGATACATCTGAGATCTCCACAGCACGTCGCAGTTTGATAATGGAACGTCTCATAAACCCCCACAAAATACAAGACTGTTGTATCTGATTTTCACTGACACCAAAGCAATACTGAACACAAGACAAAAGCATCAAGTGATTAGCATCAAGATAATAAAGATCTGTTTTTTTAATAATCTTATAGCCCAAGTGATTAAAACATTTTAAAAACTTTATCTGGTACTCATATATTACTTTAATTTGTATTCCACTTTACAGTGCAGGGTCATCTACAGTCAACATCTGGCATGTTGTGTACTTGTGCACCACTTTGACCGACCTTTGCCCTCCCTCGGTCTCTTCTTGATCCCCAGGTCAAAGGAGCCGTTCGAAGCGAGCTGGGTTGTCTTGGGCTTGCGTCCACCTGCACTCAACACACACACACACACACACACACACATACGTGAAGATGTGGTCAATGAGAGTCGTAACACACCATGTCATCACATCATTTTCAAACATGCTTGACACCTATACCACCCCACTTCACTTTCTACTATAGCCCAAACTGAGCAGGTAATGACTGATTTTAGAGGAACAAAAGAGCCTCTGTAGCCTCCAGCACACATCTTTTACATTAAAGCCCCCCTCCAGCTAGTGTTACTTCCTATTTCTTAGTTAACGCTCTTTCTAAAACAGAGAATGGGGATGTGGTTAATAGTCAGACATAATTCATTACCATGGCAACCAGATTGCATCGTTTTTCAACCCAGCTTATATAAATTTACTGTTTATCAGACCACAAATGAGATAGTTAACGCTCTTTCTAAAACAGAGAATGGGGGAATCAGCGCAACAGGCCGACTCTCTCTCTCAGTCTGGCTGCTGCTGCACCGAGGAGCTGCACCGCCGCACGCTGGCCACAGCGCACCAGAGGACGGATAGACATGTTGCTGAGCTCCGCCGTTTGAAATGCAGTTTCGGGATGTTTTGGAGGTACACCGGCCACTTTTGCCTCAGCTCCCAGCACCGACACCACACCGGGCTGCAGTGTGATTCGTTTATTTCTCTAACGGGACTTTTCTCTTGTTTTCATTCGGGCTGAAAGCGGTGCACTCTCCGTCATTCGGACCTGTTAGAGGCCCGCAAACCTCCGGTATCGGCTGCTTTCTGTTAATTTATCTCCAGCAGGAGGAGACGGTAAAGAAGAGAGCGAATTGAGAGAGACCTTAGAGCCTTGGAGAGTCCCATGTAACATCAGATGTAGGGTAGAGACACTGACCTCCTCTCTTCTTCCTGGCAGCAGGTTCACAGTCAGGAGGGATGGGGAAGGACTCCTCTTCTATAGGTCCACACTCTGTAGACACCTCCACCACCGTCTCCATCATCACATCTTCTGCTGGGGTCAAACAAAACACAACAATCACACAGTTCTCTTTCTGCTGGACCACGGAGTGAGAAAGCTACAGGGACACTGGATTTGGGGTTTCTTGGCTGTAAACTGCACAGGAGTCATTATTAAATACTGATGCAGGACCATGAGTGTATGAGTGTGTGTGTGTGTGTGTGTGTGTGTGTGTGTGTGTGTGTGTGTGTGTGTGTGTGTGTGTGTGTGTGTGTGTGTGTGTGTGTGTGTGTGTCTCTATGACCCAGGAGCTATGTACCAAATCACATACTTTTTCTTTTTACCTTTAGTACGTACTGCAGCTGCCCTTACAAAGTACATACAGTTGCATGAAGTATACATACAGTACAATTGGGACAGATGCAACCAGATGTAGTAGGACATCCTGGTATTTTTGGCATATGATCTACGAGGAGTAACGTTAAGTTAGCTTCAGAACAAATGTCATAATTGAACAATGTTCAAATTTGAATAGCTCCAACTGTGCTACAATAAATCTATACAAGGTTTCCCGGGTGTTTAAAGGCTGCTAACATCATTTATGAAATAGAACATTAACCTTCAGGGGAAAAGAGCAAAAGTGCTATTTCACACAGCAAGTGAGACATATTTGAATAGTATGGGCTGTGGTTCAGGCTGAATGCATCAGATGTCCTGTGGCCAACTGAATCAGAGGTGAACGACACAGCCTGGACCAGATGCGGCTGTCTAATCCTCATTCTCTTATTCAACAATGAAAACACCCACTGACTGCTGTAATCACCTGAGATGAAAGATACCGATGGTCATATCAAGTTGCAGATCACTGTCCATATGACTCATAGATTGCTGTGTCTATCAAACAGAGGAGAAGGTACTGACGGTGTGTTTACCTGTGTTGCGTTCATTGTGCAGTCCTCCAGGAGACTCCATGTGGAGCAGAGCTTCAGCTGCTTCAAACGTTTTGTCAAAACACACCATGTCATGACCCGACATCTCCACTGAGAAGAGAAGCAGAGAGACGGCTGTCATTACACAAACCACTGCAACACATGCTCATTGAGGAGAGAGGAATCAACAAGACTGGACCTGCCACATCGAAGATCCCGTTTTTCTGATTACAATCACAACAGTACAACGCTGCAACCTCAACTATTTACAAACGGTGACTTCCTTGTTCGAGGTTTGTAGAGGCGGTCTTTTCCTCCCTTCCTGTTTCCAGTTATCGCGTCTAAATAGTAAGACGTTGTTGCTGCCAGCAGAGGGCAGTCTACTGCTGTCATACACATCTAATGAACAGGTACCATTAACTGTTGATGAAAATATGCTGTTACAACTTACACTCCTTTATTACTGTTGGCATACTGTTTTTTGTTATTAAGTTAAACAGGGAATAATTCTCTCTCTATCATCTATTTTATAATGCTGTGAAAACATCTCCTTCAAACTATTTTTACTGTTTATTCAAGTTCCTCGCCAAAAACGTAATTTTATGAGACTACACTTGAACACATCACGATAACGTCGTAATTTACCTTCGCCCAATAGTCATTTTTACTGAGCAGAGCTTGAACGCCTCATAATTATAACTCCTGGTACCTCCTTTAACATTAGTAGCTCCGTTATTTAGCCAAGCAGGACTGTGCTGCCCGCTGGCTTTCTAACAGCTAACGTTACTAGCTGTCCTCCTCCTTTAGTAGTAGCGCCGTGCTTTTGCACTTTTTCCTCTCTCCGCCAAACAAAATAAAACATAATACAGCGTGCGTATGTGTCATTGTGTAGCATAACTGTTGGAAAGCATCAATAAGAGGAATCGATAGTCACGGAGGCATGAGATGCAAAGAAAGCCAACAACTAGGAACCAACAGGAACCGATTCTCTACTCCCATCCCCAGCATTTTCCCTGCCTGCCAAAGTGCGGGTGGCCTGACGACTTCACCCTCCACAGCCAACAATTTACCCGCATTGGCGGGTGCTAATTTCAGACCGTGCCGCATACTGTAGTCCTTGCTGTCAGCTTCTTGAAACTATATTGCCTGGCACCCAGAAAATATCTACACACAACCGGCGTTGCCATGTTTCTTTTTGTCACATTTGTCTGACCTAGCAATAAGGGGGGCGGGACTTAAGATCAGTCAATTATCTATCAATCCACTCACTTTCTATAAGTCAGATGTAACATTCAGAGAACTCAACCTTACCAGTCTCAGCCACCTCTGTAACCACCTCCTGCTCCTCGGCCACGTCCTGCATTAGATACGTCTCATCGTCATAGACCAGGACCTGTGCCGAGTAGCACTCCTCCACCTGGGCACTGGGCACTTCCTCCACGATCACCGCCGGACAGCCCTCTTCCTGCAGCACCACGCCCTCATCCTCTTCCACATCATCCTCCACCTCCTCTCCGCCCTCCACGATCACCGCCTCTACTTCCTGCTGTACCACTTCTTCTTCCTCCTCCTCCTCAGTGGGCTGCTGCTCACACTGAACAGTTGAACAAAAATGAGGAAAAGTGAGATTAGTAGAGGTCACTGTGTTCCCAGATCACAGCAATTAACTTGGTGAGTATAATGTTATTAATACTGATACAAATGACGGACCAGAAACATATTCTGTTTGGCTATTCAGAAATAGACCTTATTATTTTCAAATTAAGACGAGGAGCATTCTTTGGATACGTATAAAGCGCGGCAATATTAGTGGAATATGCATTTTCATTAGCCATATAAAGAGCTTAGTAGGAATAATGGGCCTCATGCAAGAATATTTACGTATTCTTGTCTTAACTTTCTTTTACTTTTTTTCCGGACTATGGGCTCGTACGAGCGTGCCATGTTAGATTCAGCAAACGCTCCTAACTTCCTCCGAAATTGAAGCCACTTTTCTTAAATGATAAATGGCAATTTTGTGTTGTTAATGTAAGATGCGGAAAATGATGAAACATGGCTCTGTTTTCATTATTTTAAATGAAATGATTAATTAATCAAATCACTTGATAATCTATCACTCCATTTTTCATTTCACATCCATTTTTATAACTCCATTTTTCACTTCATATGCATTTTCATCACCTCCATTTTTATCAATTAATTTTTGTTTCGTACCTTAGAGAAAATTCAAAATATGATTGGTGAATGCGGCAAATTCTCCAAAATCACTCATGCAAGCCACTTAAGATTGATTCTGTTCGTATGAGTGGTTCTTGCATGAGGCCCATTGCCTTTTCAGAATAAGGACAAAACGGAATATTTTGTGCATGTAAACGTAGTCGCTGATCCTCATTGTCTGGGAAACCCCTTCTCCTTTGTTTTTGTTCTGAATGATTTAACTTCACTAGTTTGATCTGATTTTTCCTCACAACACAGAGTTTACAAGAGAGTTTATTCCAGCGTCAGGATCCTCTCATTCATGATAATTAAGTTCCACAGTTTATACAACAATTTAGAAGCATATTTTTATTATGACAGCAGCTTGCTAAACAACATCGAGTCAGTTAAGTTTAGCTTCACTTCATTTTTTAAATAGTTACATAATGATGTCAGGAAGATGTAAATTAGCGCATGCTGTTATCTAGCGACATCTAGCTACTCTTTGAGCCGGCTTTGAGCCGGAGACTCTTATTGGCGTTTCCATCTTATTAGCATGCTGGTTGTATTTTCTGTGGACACTGTGGCTTGTGTGGGATCAGTAGTTCCTTCCACTCTTTGTTCCACTCCGTGTTGAGAAGAGTATTGAATACTTGACAAATCGTCCCTTTAAGGTAAATTTTGAATAGCAACGTTAATTTTTTTACTTTGTTCTTGGATTTGTAATTTTTACCAAGTTTATACAAATATCAAAATGGGGAAATTTGCTCCATTTCATCATTAAAGTGGCAATAGATAACTTTTCAACTCCCCCAAGCGTTTCCAAGCGAGGCTTATAGGAAACCAATATGAACGCCAATGGTGTCCTTATTCTATAGCTATTACATTGTGCCATCAACATTTACTTCATAATGATAAGCAAAAAACGTGCCTATTGCCACTTTAATCAGAAATTACATTTTATGGAGAGATACTAACTTTATTAATAGGCTTTTTCCATTGAGAACAACCTATTACTTATTGCATATATCCTATATACTGTAACAGGCTATATACCTAGCTTTTTTGATAACCGCTCAATACCAGTAAACTGACTGATTAATTTCTCAATTTGAAATATTTCAGCTGAGGCAAAACACCCCCTCAGCCTAAGTGCATCATAGGGGGAAGCTGATTAACTCTACTCTGCTTGTCTTCCACTGACTTTGTAACTATTGGCACAAACTTCAGTATCTTTTCTGGAACTTCTTTCAACATAACAGGCGTTGTTCACTTCCCGGGCAGCAGTTGGCGGGACACACAGGCTTACCTGCTGGGGCTCCTCCACCACGGTGACATACTCCACTATGTTCCCTCCACTGTCTGACACTACCACAGAGGTCATCACTCATTCCTATCAAAACAAAAGTACATGGGGTCAGGATGGAGAAGGTTGGAGTGCACGTACGTGTACAGGGGGTAGCGTCATGTGAAAGCCCCACGGCTCTCCTCATGACTTGGCCCCTGTATCTTTGTAGTTGTGAGGAATGAACACCACTTCACAGTCCAGTCTAAAAATCTTCTGTTAACTCCACTTTTATGCTCAATTTAGCTTATAAGTAACCCAACAACGGATGTTTTACTTCAATAACATTGTCACTATGCAACTAATCAGTCATAGACTTTCGCCAAGCATCAAACTCACAATACGAGACAAGAACATCTTTATACTAGAGCCACAGGCTGCAACAACCTACAACGAAGGAGTCAAACTCCTGGGACAATAAGACCATCAATAATTGATTAAAAAAAACAATAGCAATAACTGACTCTTTTTATATAAATATGTTGTGTTTCATATTGTGAGTTTGATGCCTGATGAAGGTCTATAATCAAAACACGTTGATTTTAATTAAATTTGGGGCTAACAGCGTGTATAATTCATTACACTCTTTTGCATGAGCCAGTGTTAGATAACTTGATATTTCAATATCATTAGAACTAGGGGGGTAAGAAAATATAGAATATCACAATATTATGTTTTGTGATACTGTATCGATTCTCAAAAACACTGTATTGTTTTTTAATTAATAGTTTACATGCAAAGATTAACTCAGTCAATACTTTATTTCACTTGCAAAGATATGTGCCACCTCAGTGTATGTGCCCTCTCAAAGTAGTGCTATGATACTGAAGGTTACAGGGGCTGTGATAAATGCAAATGCAGTTGTTCTGATTGCATAAAAAGTAAACTTTTTAACTCAAATTTTATGCATATGGTGGTGTCGTGTTCTTTACACTATGACAGTTTTCCTAAAATTATTTTTTTTTTTTAAAAAATCGCAATATATCTCCTTACTTACAGTATCACAATATATTGAAATGTAACTCCTGTATCATGATACGTATCATATCGTCTGATTCTTGCCAACACACAGCCCTAATTAGAACTTATGAGGCTGCTTCACACTGTTCACAACAGCCTCCTGTGGTATACTATGAAAGGTTAAGACTGAGTATAATAGCGAAACCAGGTAATAAAGTTTGAACTAATAGTATATAATATAAATATTGCTCAAAGAATGTATGTTAAGTTGAGCAATGGTTCAGAAGATTGGTACATACTGTTTTATATTGAACTTAAACTAAAACTAAAACTAAATGGCATTAAATTGATATTTTGGGGGTAACGTTACATCATTTACCTACAATACATGCAATTCAGGATGAAAAGAAGAAAACTAAATACCGGCACGACTAATTTACAACAGTGTGCATCAATTTCAATTCAATTCAATTTGCTTTAATGGTATGGCTGTCAGGTGAACAATGGTGCCAAAGCATCAATTCAATAATAAATAAAAATAAAAAAGAACAAAATAAAAACAAAAACATATATATATATATATATATATATATATATATATATATATATACACACACACACACAATTGATTAAGCAAATTACAATATAGATATATTTAAAAAGAACATGCATGTAAATGGAAGAAAACAATAAAGAAATAATTCATGTTTGTTGTGTCAATAAAACAAACAAACAAATAAAAAACAATTAATAACAATATATTGCAATATCATGTCAGACCCCACTGGTGTGTCTGAGGAGCTGACAGACTCTGACACACTGAAGGCTCTGACAGGACCATCATCCTCACCCTCACACAGGCTAATGTTTACCTTCTGAGCGGGCTGGCACGTCACTGAGGGCTAACTCGTTAGCTCGCTAGCTAACGTTAAAGCTTCTGCTGCTAACTTAAACAAGACTTAAACTTAGCTAACGTTACTACTGCTGCTCACGTTATGCACTTTGTTATGAAACGTCACATATTCATGCCAAATATAAATAAATAAACATTCTCCTTTAAAAGTAACAGCCCAGTAGCATAGCTAACAGTTAACAGCTAACAGTACGGTTAGTTAACGAGCAGCTAGCAGCTAGCTAGCAGACACCTACACCGTCTGTAACCTACTGAAGGAGAACTCCTTCTCTGACTGACCTACAGGGCGCATTAAGACGGGTGTATAGAGAGTTGTGGTCTATAACAGCCTGCTGATATTGTGTTATTGCAGTAAGTTTCCTCCTCTTACCTTGTTTCTCTTTAGCTAGCGCACAGTGATCTCCTCTGTAGCGCTCTCCGGGCCTAGCTAACACTAGCGGTAGCCGAGCTGTCGAGGTTCAGATGCTTCACTCTGCTCTCATTAAACTAGTGTGTTTGCGCGTCCTCCGTCCCTCTAAATCACTTTCTGCAGACACCTATCGTCTTTCCTGCGTTGAAACCTAAAGGCTGGGAGGCGGATGAAGGCCCTGGAGTTGTGTGTTTTGATCACAGCTTGGTGCTTTGCTATCCTGTAGCTTTCCGGCGCGTCGCGTCGCCTCGTCGCTGCAGCGGGTCAGAGCACAGCCCGCCCCGTGACGTCACGACGACAAACCCCACACACAATGAGCGCGATGAGCGAGTGTACCAATACATCCATGGTACTGTCTGGTGAGAAAGAAAGCTTGTAACTCCTCCTGCTGTGGATCCACATTTAAAAATCTATTATGTAGCACCAACAAGTCATAATCAATGAATTAAAATAATGCAATTATATAATAATAATAATAATAATAATAATAATAATAATAATATAATATAGAAAATAATCAATTAATCAATCAAATAATTGTTTAAGTGCATATCTGGACTATCTGCATCTATCTGCACTACCTGCAACCACCTCTCCTAACTACTGGTGCACTTTAAACTTACTTTACACTACATCCCATATACCATTTTATAGACATATTACATCTATTTATTGTACACTACATTTTTGTATTGTCCATTCACTATGTTCATTCACTATATATATTCTGTATTTCTTTTTATTGTTTTCTAATCTTTTTGTACACCTGTACCTCTGTATCTGCGCTTTGCTGCTTTGACACCTGAATTCCCCCCCGGGGATTAATAAAGTTTCATTTTATCGTATCTTATCTTAAGCTGATAATAATTTGATTACATTGTTTCCAATGTAAGAGATAGGGGACAAGATCCACAGTCTTTAATACATGCAAATATATCCCAAAGTTCATCTGAAGTTAATATGAGGCTTCAGCAGTCTCAGGTAATCAAATCAAAATTCCCTTGAGGCCCTGTCTTGATGAGGGTTCCTGTGTCAAAATCTATTTTTAAGACCATTATGCTATTTAAACTGATACTGTACTTAAAGTGCATATTCCTAAACTAATGTTATGTAAAAAAAAGGGCTAAAAAAAGTAAAGTAGCAATTAAGCACTGGTGCCATAGGTTTGAGAATTCTCAGCAGATGTCCATTTTGTCCAGAGCATGTCTTAACATTACTGTTAACAAATTAAATTTCAAATGAAATGCAATGTTTGCAGTAGTCCTACAATGCAGTCAAATTAAATGCACTTTGGGCAGTAGTTAGTTAGTTAGTTATGCAGAACAGCAGGGACCACCAAAAAACTGTATGGTCTGGGCTTAGCCCCAGACCTCGTCAACTCCTAGAAACACCCCTAATACAGGGTCAGTTCTACAAAATTACTTTTTTTTCTAGCAATGCAGATAGTTTGTGTTTAATTAGTTCAGTCTCTGAGATTTCAGTAATCACACCACAACTGAGCGGGTGAGATGTTTGTGCTGCTCAGAAGGCTGAAGACTAACACTTGAAAGACTCAATGACTCATTTTCTGATATTAAGGTTGCGAGAAAGGTCTGTGATTTAATGCAGTGTAAGAAGGACATTGTTTCAGTCATGGAAAGTAACTAAGTACATTTACTATACTTAAGTAGACATACGGGGTACTTGTACTTTACTTGAGAATTTCCATTTCTTGCTACCTTACACTTTTACTCAAATATTGTAATTTTTACTCAACTACAGTATATGACATTAGTTATGAGTCACTTTACAGATTAAGATTTGACATACAAAACACATTTCAGACATCTTAAACTCTATTTTTACACAAAAATGTTTAAAATCAAAGCTGAAGTAGGTAGAATTACAGCAAATATGACTAAAAGGATGTTATTTTTATAAAACTGACATTACATCCTGACAGTAGTGCATGAGACAGGTAATCTAAAAAAAATCATGTTCCTCTGTGTCCTCCGGTGCTCCTAACAGCATCAGTAAGATTTCACAGACCGGAGTAAAACAACCAATCAGAGCTGATCTGGAGTCTGCCGTCTATGAAACGGTTAAACTAGGCAGCGCTGATCAAATATGAATCAATATTCTGTTACTGTAATGACTATTTCTCTCCTCAAATGTTTCCAGAAACATCTTGTAGTGTACTGTTTAGCTGTAAAATGAGAAATTTTGTTTCGGCTGGAGGGTGGTGCTTGGCATTTCCTCAACAGATCTCAACATGGCTGCCGGGTCACAGCTAAACAGTGCACTACAAGATGTTTCTGAAAACATTTGAGGCGAGAAATAGACATCACAGTAACATAATGTTAATTCATATTTTTTCAGTGCTCCCTAGTTTGACCGTCTGATCGGAGTTTGCGAGTGACTGAACAGCCAATAGGAACGCTCTTTCTCTCTGATATGACCTGTGATTGGCCAAAGTCTCCGGGCCAAGTCACGGGCTAGATTTTTTAAAGCCTGAAAACAGAACACTTGAATTACAACATGCTTAAAGTTTATTATGCAATTTTCACCCAGTGATGCCAATAATATTCTGCTGACTGAAAGTTTAAGTCATTGAGAACTTTATTTCCAGCTAGTTTTTTTGTGACTTTACAGCACACACACCATTATATCTTAGGTTAAAGGGACTGTAAGTTTTCACATGTAATGTAACATAACGTTTCTTTAATAATTTTTTAATGCCAATGTGTGAACAGGTTGTAATCTAACCTAAAAAATAAGACCTACCGCAACTTTCTGGATTCACTCCATCAGCCTATAGACTGCTTTAAATGTGAAAAACTCAGGCCTGTTTTCATGGAAAATCCAATGAATTTGAAGCCATGCTCCCTCGCAAATAGCTCCGCCACAGGACTAACAGTGTGCAATGATAGCTAACTTTCGGTTAGAAATGGAGTCCGCTAACGTCAACAAACGACCAGCCCCCACCACAACTCAGACTCCAACAAAAAATCCAAGAGAACACGAAAAAAAACAAAGTTATATTTAGTGAAGCCTGTCTTGCAAAACAGGAATGTAACCAAAGTCGGGGGGGAAACTAGGATTAACATCTGCCGGGCCTTCAATTCATGGAGGTTACCTTCGAATGGTTTTGGGTATCCAAACGGACCTCGACTTGGCAAAATTCCTATTGGACAGGTAAGCTAACATTACTGCCAAGCATGTGAAATATATAGTGATATTGTGGTTTTAGTTGGCTAGTAATATTGCTAACATTAATCAACATGATGCCAGTCAACCAAGTTTAGGCTCATGCGTGTCACCTCACAGTTTTGACCAATGCTCACTCCTCGCATCAACAGGTGTCACTGTTAACAAGCAATTTCTGATTCTTACATCTAGTCCCTTTAAGTCAGGTGTTCCTGGGAAAAATTGGTTTAAAAAAAATGACAAAACAAAAGTCATGTTTAATCCCTCTTTATTTTGCAAAAACATGAAAAACAACAATATGTCAAACGGTCACAGTTTCTGTCCTTTGCTAAGTCAAAGGCATCCACTCACATCCTGTAACAGAAACCTGCCTGAGACCATCAAGGACAGAGTCATCATCTAAATCTCCCATTTTTAAAATACATACCAACAAGTAAAGTTCAATTCATCCTTCAGTGTGCCATTTCAAAATACATTACACGGGGCTAACAAAGACAGAAATTCAACAGTAGAGGCGAGAAAATGTGAAAGAGGGTAATCAAGGAAGAGAGGAGGACTACAACAGAGCTGTCAAAGCATTTCACACTGGAGACTTTACTTCAGACATACGGCAACACTTCCAAAACACACTTCATGTCACACTTACACATCTGTATCATAACTGTTCGTACTTGCTGCGAGCCTTTAAATCCCACACCCACACAGATCTGACTGCTAAAACAAGACAAGAAAAGAAAAGCTGAGAGTGAATACACATGCTGCTGCTTAGCCATTCCCCTATCCAACTCACTGAACAAGACGCTGAGCTCCACTGATCATCAGTCTAGGTAAAAAACAGTGTTGCTTATTGAATCTACATCAATGGCTAAGGAGGAGATGTGGGTAAAAAGGATACGAGAAGGACTTTTGTAAAATACATATCCAGTTATGCCAAAAAATTGCAACTTAATATCAGGAAGAAGTCCCTAATATTTCCTACATTCACTGTATAATCATTAGATTATCTACTAAATTAAGGAAGAACAAACTCACCTACTGTAAAAGGTAACTAAACGCATGCTGCGCTGCTCTCTGGGGGTCAAAATTTTCAAATTTGTTTCATGTCTGGCCACACCCCAATCAATGATGTCACAACTGGTGTTTTCAAACTGGTGCGGGGGCCTCCTCAACAACTGGTGCAACCTCGCCTGATGCAGGGGCCTCCTCAGCAACTGGTGCAACCTCGACTGGTGCAGGGGCCTCCTCGACAACTGGTGCAACCTCGGCTGTTGCAGGGGGCTTCTGGACAACTGGCGCAACCTCAGCTGGTGCGGGGGCCTCCTCGACAACTTTTGCAACCTTGACTGGTGCAGGGGCATCCTCAACAACTGGTGCAACCTCGACTGGTGCGGGGGCATCCTCAACAACTGGTGCAACCTCGACTGGTGCGGGGGCATCCTCAACAACTGGTGCAACCTTGACTGGTGCGGGGGCATCCTCAACAACCGGTGCAACCTCGACTGGTGCAGGGGCATCCTCGACAACTGGTGCAACCGTGACTGGTGCAGGGGCATCCTCGACAACTGGTGCAACCGTGACTGGTGCAGGGGCATCCTCAACAACTGTTGCAACCTTGACTGGTGCAACCTCGGCTGGTGCAAGGGGCTCCTCAACAACTGGTGCAACCTTGACTGGTGCGGGGGCGTCCTCAGCCCCTTGTGCAACCTCAACTGGTGCAGGGGCCTCCGACAACTGGTGCAACCTCGACTGGTGCAGGGGCCTCCTCGACAACTGGTACAACCTCAACTGGCTCCACTGATCAGTCAAAATCTATCAAAATACCCACTGTGACATCACCAAAGGGGGAGTGGCCAAAGGGACGTTTCAACCCAATGAGAGCAGAGCAGCAGTTCTATGTTTCAGGGTTAAATTACCTTCACAAAAGAAGAAAAGTAAAGGGAAGTCGACAAATGCCTGCCTTATTTGGTATAATAGTACAAGTTAGGTGATCACATGTCGGTGGCTTAGCAACTGTGTTGTTGGCTTAGGAACTGTAACACTGTATCAAGAAGAGGTCGGTAGTGTCATTGTAAAGACTGAAAACACGAGGAACAGTGAGGTAGCAAGGTAGCTTCTGTACACAGGCTGTTGAGCAAGTGTGCTCGGTGTTTCTTCATGGTACAGAAGGTGTTTCCAGCTGTTCATTTTTATACCAAGAGAAGGAAAACCTGAGGTCGGGTATTGTAAAAAAAAAAAAAAAATGCTGGTGAACAAAAACATCCCTTGCTTCTTTAAAATATAACACTAGTTTCACATCACAAGTGGCTGGGCAGAGACTAGGTTAACAGGACATGGGGATGAGTAACAAGGTATTCCGCTGGAGTGATTTCTGAGGCAGTAAACACTGTAACAGGTGACTGAACGGCTCAGCTTTGTCCAGAGCAGTAAACAATTCACTGGAGTTACAAGAACAAGTTATTGAGGCTACTAAAAGGTATACCAGAGATTGACTGGGCTCATCGGGGACTACAGAGTCAAGACATGCAAGTCGGTGTGGAGTGTCACAGTAATGGACACCACTAGTATGTCGGGATAATGGTTCCATAAAGCAGGCATTGATCTAAACACTGAAGTATGCGTTATCTTGAAACTACATGGTAGTGCTTTGCGTTTTTATGGATTAAGGGAGGAAGGGAACATGTTGGACAAAGGCACATCCTCTTCTGCTGGATAGAAAGTCATCATTCAGGAGCAGTTTACTGTGATGGAGGACACAAACACAAAAGTCAATAGTACTGTACATTGTCTGTCTATATATGAACATGAATACATTAAAAAAAACTAAACAATTCTACATCCCTAGAGTGTATTTGAAGTATAGAAATGTGGATGTAAAGGGGGGGGTGTTCAAGTACATCAGCCTACTCTACCATGGTAGAAATAATCAAAGGCTCAGTACCTTCTTTGGAACTACTGCATTTGCATCCTAAGAAGACGTCGCCTACCCTGAGTAGCAGAGTTCAAAAATCCATGTTAGAGATTTTTTTAAAAGCCCAAACTGATTGAGACTGGGTGAGAATTTCATTACATATCTAGTTATACTGAAGCATCCTGATAATAAAAATAGGTTTCTTCAACTCGTTCTCAAAACACTTACACTCTGCAACCAAAGCTGGGGCATATGAGAAATGGGCTCTTGTCACTTTTCAACACACAGTACGTACATGCATTATTCAATCTGAGATCAGTCTAAAAACAAAGTTATCTGGTACCTCAGAAGCAGGGGCGTCGTCGTCTGGAGCTGGGATGACTCTACCAGTCATGGACCCCACTCCCAGCACCTTGGGCCGTTTTTCAGCTTTGGGCGTTCCTTCCAGAACCACGACAATGTACTCTCTCTTGGGACTTTCAGCAGCTGCTGCTTCTTCTTCTTCCACCACAGGGCTGGCTACTTCCGCGGCAGGGGTTGCAACTTCTTCCTCAACTGTGGTGGTGACTGGTTCTTCAACTAGAGCTGTGTGTTCAACCACTGGTGCAACCTCTACTGGTGCTAGGGCCTCCTCAACAACTGGTGCAACCTCGACTGGTGCTGGGGCCTCCTCAACAACCGGTGCAACCTCGACTGGTGCAGGGGCTTCCTCAACAACTGGCGCAACCTCGACTGGTGCAGGAGCGTCCTCAACAGCTGGCGCAACCTCGACTGGTGCAGGAGCGTCCTCAACAGCTGGTGCAACCTCGACTGGTGCAGGAGCGTCCTCGACAGCTGGTGCAACCTCGACTGGTGCAGGGGCATCCTCGACAGCTGGTGCAACCTCAACTGGTGCTGGGGCCTCCTCAACAACTGGTGCTGGGGCCTCCTCAACAACTGGTGCTGGGGCCTCCTCAACAACTGGTGCTGGGGCCTCCTCAACAACTGGTGCAACCTCTACTGGTGCTGGGGCCTCCTCAACAACTGGTGCAACCTCTACTGGTGCCTCCTCAACAACTGGTGCAGGGGCATCCTCAACTGGTGTAACCTCAACAACTGGTGCAACCTCAACTGGTGCCTCCTCAGCAACTGTTGCAACCTCGACAGGGGCCTCTTCTGTAGGTGCAGGTTCTACTGGTGCAGGGGCCTCTTCTGCAGGCTTAGTATCCTCCTCAACTGGTGCAATTTCTTCAGCAGGCAGTGCCTCTACTGGTGCCAGGAACTCTTTGAGGTCTTCAACAGCAGTTGCCAACTCTTCCTTTGCTTCAGTTATCTTTGGTACGTCTAGAGCAGAGGCAGCTGCCAGCGGCACTGAAACACAAAATCCAGCCATCCAAAACATCACTGATGCTCAAGTTATATTTTCCCACATTTAGCTCACTCAACGTGTGGTGGTTAGCCAAAGGTAAGATTTGTGGGACCCTTTTAGAGAGATAGAGGATCTAGTGCCAGCAAATCTACCTGGTGGATTGTGACTACATGCAGGTGCAACGTCAACCCCGGCAGTGGGAGAAGTTGAAGAGAAACAAAAGGCGTTAACAGGAAAGTAGTGTTAGTCACTAGGGGGCATTGATGCAGTGTCACAAACCAATGAAGATCTTCCATGTAAGAACAAGAAAATACATGGCTTCCCACAGACATTCTACACAGACAAAAGCAGAACAGCACAGCTATTAATAAAATTAATACATTTTGGTGGAGTTTGGGTTCACTGCTTTAAAATCTTAGAAATTCTTTTGTAAGAAATTCATAAATCTGAGGAGAATCTTACAGCGTGCCCAATACTGGATTTTTGAGGTCGATACAATATTTGAGAGACTAAAAAAATCTGATAATAATATACATCTGCCAGTTTTTAAATAAACAAGATGATTTGATTATTAAAGATGTGTTGTCAAGGATATAGCATGTACTGGTTTGGACACTTTATAGTGTCAGTCCTCTCTGGTGGACAAACTATCCATTTCAGCGCTGTAATTTCTTGTTACTAATTGGCCAGAATATGCAGCAGTACAGATATACCATATCTGGTAAGAGAATGTGGGGATGTTTAACTATACATAAGGAACATACTGGAGGTTATCATGCACATATCTCCCTAAAAGTGCAAACCGTGCAAAACGTTAGGGTTGTGTCTTGATGAATACAGAAGTCCCAGTGCATTACTGACAGTGTAGCTGAGTAGAGTTGGGTGCAGAGAGCAGTGAGAAGGAAATGCAATGTATTTCAAATGCATTTATTAAGTTAGCATTTTAAAATCAGGCTGATTAAAAAGCTCACTTAATAAATGAGAAGAGCAAGCTTGCATCTACAAGTTCACTGACGATTTACATTCAATATGAGATGGCAAAAAAATCTGAATACATATAGATTTTTTTTCTTTTAAATTGGAATGAATGGATAGAATTGTCCTTACTTAAAAGCTCATTATAAAATTACGGTAAAAAGATCAATTGAGACAAATTAAAGACGGCAGTAAACCTTTCCGCTTTGATAAAAGTTTTATTGTTGTGGCTTGATGAATTACCGTAAACTGTTCACAGTGCTCATTGACCGGTTATAAGCAAAATAAAAATATGATCACATATTATGGGTTGAATTGGTTCACCTAACGAGTTCTTATGAGTTGCACATTACACTTTAGGAAATAGAACACACTGCAGCATTTACAGAGTTCGTACGAAGCCATCTCATCTTGCTGTAGGATATACACACACAACTGCTCATTACAGAGGTTTCAATGAAATACAGTGTTCAAATCTCGTCAAAATAGCATCGGGGCCTTCACAACAAAAATATACCAATAATATCACAGCATTATAAGGGTGTTCCTGCTTGTTCTCCATTTACCTGTGTGTGGTTGATTGAACCTGATATATAAGGCTTGCAGTTCTCTAACAGGGGAATTAGCTGCTTTTTTAAAATCACATTAACTCTGCCAAATAAGAGCCAATCTGTATGAATGTCTATTCACTGTGATCACATTTATTTCACCCATAACTGCAAATGAGAGTCGTAATAAAAAGACCTCGCTGCCACTTTGTGAATGTCACACTTTGGTGTGCAGCTGTAAATCGAGAGGAACCTGCTGAGAAGATGGCCCCCCATGATAATCTGAACAAATATAGACAAACCCAGTGATCTACGCTGCACACCAGAAAAAAACCTGAAGTCATCCTTATGTGTGAAGAAATGCATACTTTGCACAGTGCTGCCCCTCTATGCCCACTCCAATAAATACAAGAGAAAATAATATACATTTTTAAGAAGACAGAAGAGAATGATGAAGAGGTGAACCCAGGCACCCGGAGGAGAAGCAGCTAACCTCTAGTGGTTCTAGACAGTGAGTTAACAGTGTTATTGTTCTCAGTGTTGTGAGGGAAGACCTGCTATCAGCGGCTCTTTGATTTAAGTGGTCTAGAGATAGTCGAGTGTGTGTGTCTGGTAGTGTGTGTGTGTGTGTCTCCCTGTAGTGAGTGTGTGGAACCTCAGGCCTCAGAGGCAGCTGCCTCCTCCTCCTCAGGTGAAGAAGTCGTACCGTTGCTTTCGGGCTCCTCGGCAGCGGCTGGTTCTGCAGCTTCCTGGGCAATCTCCTCGACGGCTTCGGCAATGTGAGCCACTTCTTCTGCGACCGTCTCCACTTCGTGCGCGGTCTCGGCAACCTCCTCCGCCACCTCGGCGACGACCTCTGCGACTTCGGCGACTACCTCAGCAACCTCCTCCGCTAAGGTCTCTGCCTCACCGTCAGCGGCTTCCTCTTCGCCAACCACAGCCTCTCCACCGGCCTCCTCCTCGGCGGCCTCCTCGGCTGCCGCCGCTTCCTCCTCTTCCTCTCCACCTGGAACACAAGAAGCAGAAGCAGCGTTTCAGCCAGAGCATTGGTTTGAATCACAAGGCTGACAAATTCCGTTATCTACTACATTAGTCAGCCAATTTCAAATGAGAGATATTTTGATTAATGTTTAAAAAGCAGCATTATAAAAGGTTATTAATATATTATCAGTAGCTAGGTTTCCATCCAAGGTGTGTTAAACTGCGCAACAGAGAGGCAACATTTGATCAAATGTTTCGCAATACCTACAAGTTGAATTAACAGCCAATAGGAACGCTCTCTCTCTGAAATTACCTGTGATTGGTCAAAGTCTCCCGTCCTGGGCTACATTTTTTAAAGCCTGAAAACAGAGCCATGAGGAGGTACAGAAGTCTAGTTTTCTCTCAGAACACTTGAATTACAATATGCTGAAAGGTTTTTTTGGAATTTTTGCCAAATGATGCCAAAAACATTCTGCCTACTGCAGGTTTAAGTGGGGATGTTCCTATTTCATGCTCTATTTACCTACAATCAAATAAGTTGTTCTCTTCTCTGACGCAATAAAAAGGAAGAAACTAGCAAACTGTGCTAAACATATAAACCATCTGAGAAGTGATGTGTGGAAGCATTTTGGATTCGATACAATAGGTGAAAAAAAATCTTGGATAAAAAGGTAAAAATACAAAAATACAGCAGCCTGACAGTATTAAAGTAACTTACTATACATGGGTCTGTACATGTTTTTTAAAAAAGTGATAGCTCTACAATGTGGATGACAAATACATGTGCCGAATATCTCAGGTTTGTCAAATGTCCGGTGCTTTCAGACAGCGAGCGGTCTCCATTGTTTTCAATGTAAACACGACAGCAGACACACCGCTCTCCTGTGTGAGGCACCTTGCTGCCTTTCATTAGTAAGTCAGACTGGTATACACAACAACAGTGTAAACAGTTGGATGGAAACATAGCTACTGGCAGCTGATCAGGTTTTCCCAGCAGGCTGATATGCCACTCTAAAAAAAAAAGAAATACTACCGTCTCAGCAAATATTTCATCTGAAAAAACCCAGAGGCGACACATTCACTACATAAACTGCATGCAAACTCAAAAGACAGAGAAGGAGCACGACAGACAAGAGAGAGGGGAGGTGGGAGGGGGGAGGGGGAAGGGGAGTGCAGGATAAGGTGTAGGGGAGAGGGGGTGAAGTTGAATTTTGTTTCTTACCATCAAATTAACAAACTACCGTATGTTATCTGGAGATCTGACAGTGAGAACGACACAGACAGCCCAGGTAGGTTGTGTATCTTTAATCTTTAACAGAAACCCCTCCACCATTTAGTCTACAGTAACCATCAACAAAAACAAACCAAGTTGTGGGAGACTGGCCCAGGAATCAACTTTGACTGGTGCTCAACACTTGTGCATTGACTATTGGGAGTGACGATAGCCTGCTGGCACGTTGGGATTTCATGATAACGGGGTAAATGCCAACAATTGAGCATACATACTCTGTTGAGTTGTAATGTGGAAGAGCTTCCGGAAATATTTGTGTAATTTTCCATTTGAAAGGGTTTTTTTTACCGCTACCTGATGTTCCTCAACAAAGAAACACAGGAGAACACATTATCTCCTGGATAATGTAACAGCACCGACCATAGGTTTATGTTAAGGCCATCAGTGTGTATGAGTGTGTGTGTTATTATTTCAGTGTGAAGATGTTTGGAAATACAAATGCAAAGTTTATTATCTCCGCCAGGTGCGAGCCTGGAGGGGATCATGCGTTAGGTCGTGTGTGCGTCCGTCTGTCTGTCTGCAGCTAAGCTCGCATACGGCTGGACCCGTCAGCCTAATATTTTTTGTGCACATTCATGACTGTATGTTCAAGGACCTCTCACGGTTGTGGTCGTTCACAATTTTAGAAAAAAATATTTTATTGGCTGTTTTATACAGTCACCAACTGACTCCTCACTACTCTTAACTGGCCGTTCATTCAATCAATCAAACATTGTATCAGTAGATTGCACTTTTCTAGTTTATAGTATTTTCCTCCTTTTTCCATAGATTCCCTAGAATCTATGGAAAGATGAACGTTGTAGTAGAGCTCAATCAGGGACCATGAGGAGGCGGCTTGCAGCCATTTAATCTGCAAGCAATGTTGTCATCTATTTTAATGCTATTTAATACTGAAAACACCACTGCTGTAAAAAGGTGTGCTATTATTGAAAGTCTTACTGGAGAATGATCTTTCAGACTGCTCATACAGTAGATAAATGTCACTGACCACCACATACAGTATAGGTAAACCTGGCTACATCCGCTCATACAGCCCTTTGGATGGAGCTAATGGACTACCATCACTCACAATAGTGCATGCCAATGTGTCAACGTGTACAGCTTTGCTCGACAGCCAAGTTGACCAACTGGCTAATGTCCCACAAAAACGAAGCCATTGTTTGAACATTCCAACCCAGAGTGGTGTTGAACAGTGATATAGTCCGTTGACAAAAGAAACGTCGGTTTTGAATACTGGATTCTGTCAAGTCCATTTATCCTCTTCACGGAGTTACACATTAACATTTAGCAGCAAGAGGCAAAAAAAAAAAAAATGAAGGAATTGTCCCGAGGTTTTTTGGCTGAGTAGAGCGGTACAGGAAAGGAGGGAAGGAGGAGAGAGGGGTTTTGATTTCCTGTTCAGATCCAAAGAATCCAGTTCTAGGACGAATATCCATGCGGCCACAGAGGACCTTAGCTTTACCATTACACTGAAAGAGTAAAGACACAAAGAGTTAGAGAAACGAGAAGAAGAAGTCTAGCTCTTTAAAAAAGCCAAGTTCAATTTACACAGCAATATCATCGTCAAGCTCAAAATTAACTACAGAAGCTATGCATGTGAATTAACGACAAATGGTTATGAGCTGCTACCAAGATGCGCTGGTGATGGCGATGGCGAACACTCTATGAGAAGAAGCCTTAGTAGTTTGTCTTCACTTGGAGCAGAGATGACTTCAAATGACTTAAAGTTTGGAAGAAAAGGCAGGACTTTTTTTAATCTGAAGCCTCTTCTAAAACAAGAGGTATGAAGAACACAATGAAGAGAGATAGGAAAGAGGGATTGAGTGGTATAAAAGGAGGGGATTGATTTGGTGACTTATGCCTTGTTTATACTCCTGCGGCATGCGCCTGTGCATACTGTACGGGCACCTCTCGTGAGCACCAGTTATATACGGTATAGTACTGTGGCGGATTGCGCGTATCATGTCATTTGGACCCGCGGTTTTCAAATCCTTTGTCAGGCGGCCTTTGATTTATTCGATAGGTGTGATTCAATAGTTCCATATAAGTTTAGCCCAACACAACTCCATGGCTTTAAGAAAAATTATGGAAGAGTTGGATGATGAGGAGGAGCTCCTGTGCCTAGAATTAATAAGGGAAACCGAATGAGGAGGCGGTACGTGCGGCCTCTTAATACAACCCGGCTCTGACGTCCAGTCAAACTTCTGCGACGTCCACGGTGCCTGGCACATAGTCAAATTTTTTTAGGAGGTGCGTGGCGTTGTCTCTGCGGCTCTCTGCGAGCTCCGCAAACCATCTCTGCAGAAGCTTTTCCACAGAAATATAAATTAGGCATAAGCCTTTCTGCCAGTAGGATAAACTTCAGGAGGGGTGAGACTGAGGTCACATGGGAGGTCAGCAGTGGCAGCCCCAGAAACTTGTCATAGGAGTGGCCAAAACCAAGAGCCCTAACTGTATAATACATTCAGGAATTCTATTATGCTTTTGTAGCTATTTTCCAGGTTTCCACTCGGGGCATTGCTGCTGCAGTGTTTGATGCAATGCATCAAAATCAATGCTGTTACTAATCATTGACATATCCCAGACTGTGAACCCCCCCACAAAATATGTTTTGCCATAAAAAACAGTGGCATTATGTAAACAAACTGACAAGGGCTGTCAAAGTTAACGTGATAACATGTTAACGTAAATTAGTTTTAACAATTATTATTAATTCTGTCGCATCAACGCAACTTGCGATTTTTATAGGTTGTAGAGGGCTCAGTTTTAAAGCTAGAGTGAAGTTACTGCTATCACATGAAACTGAAATCCATGAAACTGAAATCCATCGGTACCAACCATGTCATACTAGCTTGTCGCCAAAAACTGGCATGGCGGTTTTCAAAGGGGTCCCTTGACCTCTGACCTCTAAAAATGGGTTCTATGGGTACCCACGAGTCTCCCCTTTACAGACATGCCCACTTTGTGATAATCACATTCAGTTTGGGGCAAGTCATAGTCAAGTTAGCACACTGACACACTGACAGCTGTTGAGCTTGAGTTTGTCATGTCAGCATATTTGTTATGATAAATGCAGTACCTAAGAGGGTTTCTGGATAATATTTGTTTTGTTAACTGATTTCCAATAATGAATAAATACATGTGCATGAAGCAAACAAATTTGCCCACTCCCATGGTTTTTCATTTTGAACAGATAAAACGTGTGATAAATTTGTGATCGTGATTAACTATGGACAATCTTTTAATATATATTTTAATTGATTGACAGCCCTAAAACTGACATTTAAAGAGTTAAAATTCTGAAAACTAATGAATATTTGGTAGTTGAGATCAGGACAGATGTTGGTTAAAAAAGCATTAACTCAGTGAAAGTGGAAAATAATAATATATAATTTTATGGCAGTTTAGTGACAAATATTTTTCTCTTTAAAAAGGGAAGCACAAGGGTTAACAACAACATCATTTGGGTAATTTCCTTCCCACTGTCGATGGTCTAATCGTGGACATATATGAGTGGTAAAAACACACAGTGATTAGTGTGATCATGAGCTTTCATTGCAACCATTGTTGGAATCAGGAAAGTGAAAGTGTTAGAAGCACAGTCAAGCCCACACCAACATTTCCTTGAACTCAGGACAACATCCCAGTGGCATTCAGAAAGTTCTCAGGCAGTGTTAATGAATGAAAGGCAAGTATCTGTGACGACACAACTTACCGTCTTCTTCGTCCCTGTCTGCAATCAAACAGAAACACCAGTGTAAGTTTCACATGGCAACGAGCCATAGCAACAGCAGCCAGCTAAGTTGATGAGCAGTAAACGCAA
>CAKAOI010025990.1:0-101459 GCA_916701655.1 Sebastiscus albofasciatus | reverse complement strand
CAACTTATCAGCTGTAGTTCGCTAGCTAGTTAAGTTAATGTTAGTTAGAAGTTAATGTTAACGTTGTCTTCATGAGTTGCTTGTTACTTGAGTAGTTGGCTTCTTTTAAAATGGTTTAACCCTGTAAACCCTGTATGTCCATGGGCAAAAAGTAGGGATGCACGAGCCGACTTCTTCAGTCCCAATACGATAGCGATACCTGAGTTTTGGGTATCAGCTGATACCAGTACCGGTACCGGTACCAGTGTTGAATTGATTTGCTTTCCGTAAAACAAAAAGTAACAAATAAATAAATAAATAGATATACATTGTTATTTATTATTAAAATAATAAATACCACACCAGCAACCAGGTAAAAAATCAGGTGTAAATCTTTTTAATGCAGCAACAAATTGCTCAAACCTTATACAGGAATTAAAATTCCACTATATCATGTATATAGTATAGAAACATAAAATTTAATTGAATAGATCGACCCCATTATCACCGATACCCGATCCAGCTATTTGAGTCAGTATCTATCAGATACTGGATATCGGTTCATCTCTAGAAAAAAGTCAGCAACCTCATCAGTTCCTTAGTTTTTGTGAATTTGGTTTTTTGAAAGGCCAAGAACCTTCCCCCCCCAAAAAAAAAAACAAAAACAAACGACACCACCCTCCAAAGTCCTTAATTGCTGAGCCTCACTTTTACTGCAGTGCCATGCACGCTGCTTCAACATGTGGAACAATCCAAAATTTGACAGGCCTGCTGTGCCTAGTTACAGTTGCTAAGCCATGATTGGACACTTTGTTAATATTTAACTATGTTTTAGATTCAGTTTTGAGAGCTCTTGCTCTTCACAAATGCCTGTACATCATGCTTAGAATGCACATCGAAAGGCAAACAAAGGCATTACTCTAGGTCACCATTAAAAAAAGATTAATTTATTTTTAGCGTCATGGTATACGGTATGCATATGCATCTTGACTAAATGCTGACTCGCAATGCACAGGTTATTATCTTCCCTTTATGCAACTGCATTACACTAAATGGCAAGAGGGAAGGATAACAAATGTGGAATTTCATGAATGATCAACCCCTCAAATTAAAAGCTCCATTACACTCTAATGAAATTCCTCTCTCTTCAAGCTGAATTCTCAAAAGGGCTGATTGCAATTTTCCATTTGCCTGCTGCAAAGCCACAGGGCCACATATTTATCTCCGGCGTCTTCACCTTTCAGCAAGCATTGGCAACCACTGAGAGGCTCACATGTGGATAAGACTGAGAACTCACACCACGCAGTTAAACAGTCATTTAAGCTCCTTGAGACTTTACCCTGGAAACTATTGGAACTGCCTTTCCAGATTAAAGCTCTAGTTTAGTGGAGCACAAACCGCTCGACGCCCTCTCTTTCTATTTCCCTTTTTCAGTCCCTCGTTTTGGGGTGGACTGACAGCTTGACAGAATGAAACGGATGCTAGAATTGGGTCCCTCAGAGAGAAACCTTAAATGGTGAATTGAAAGTGCCGGTATTAAGACATTTCTTCCCTCGGGCTTTGCTGGCACAAAAGTTGCTTCACATTTTGAATATCAAGGATGAGGATACTTGAAAGATGGGTGGAGAAAAAAGGTGCTTCCTGCAGTTTAGCCAGGGGCAATAATTATTTAGAGTTACACTGAGTGAAAGCAGAGGGGGATTTGATTAGTATTTCTCTCACGTGTGGGTATCACACACATCAAGAGTTCTTTTTTTGTGTGTCTGTCTAGTATTTTTTGATTCAGGTGCAAGCTTGAAGCCCAACTGGCAAGTCTCAAGCTACATGCAGCGTGTACAAGAAGAATTAGACCTCGTAGCTTTGACCCAGTTCACTCAGGCTTCAGTCAACTGTCTTAGCAAGCAAACATCAAAATGTGAAGTTTCCTCCAAAGAGAAAAGACTTGCTTTATCTTCCATCGATATTTGACTGTGCATATCTTTGCAAGGACTCATTCTTGGCACTGGCTGCTGTGTGCCACTGCCTCAATGATCCACCTGCCCATTTGGCTGGAAGATGTTTGATTCTTACCCACATTGCTGCTCCTCAGTTCAGCCTGCTGTTACAATCTCTGAAAGGCAGCACTTATCAGTGCAGAATGGTTATGAACCAGGCAGACAAACAGATCCAGACTGGTGGCCTTGATCTGATAAACTAAAGCTATGCGAGAACACATTCCGTCTCTGATTCCGCTTCATCCTTTATCACTCTGCCTGGACCCGGGTGTCTCTCATTGCTCTCTGCACTGCCTCGCTGTTGTTATTTTCTTCAGTCGATTTCCTGCTTTGTCCACTGTGGTGCTACCTGCACCGGATTCATACATGTTCTTGGAAAATCTTGCCTCCAATACTGTAGATATGGATGTCTTAAATTGCCAGCTGTCCTCAAAATGAAGTCTGTCGTTGTTGCTTTAAAGATCAGCGTGCAGTTAGCGTGTTTGCTTTTAGCAATATTACAGAGATTTACATGAATTAAGGTGCCGTTGAACATTCTCTTTAAAGGGGAACTACGCCCATTTTCAAAATTCATACATGTTATTTCAAGGGTTTAAGACAGTCCAAAAATATTATACTCTATATATATAATAATGCAATAACTCTCCTCCAAATCCAACAACTAGAGAGCTAAGCCTCAAACTTGTGATGTCATAGGGTATAAAGTGTGGAACTGCTCCATAGACAAAAACTGTGTCTCAATTC
The DNA here is from genome assembly GCA_916701655.1 of Sebastiscus albofasciatus. Lineage (NCBI taxonomy): Eukaryota > Metazoa > Chordata > Actinopteri > Perciformes > Sebastidae > Sebastiscus > Sebastiscus albofasciatus. Next base: position 98,742 of record CAKAOI010025990.1, on the reverse strand, counting down.
GGATACTTCCCTTTAGTACTCTTCAATGTAGTACACTCTGCACACTATGTACTTACTTGCGTAGAGCGTGAACTTCGACAGGGTAGCACACGGCTGTTGTGTACGCACCGGAATCTCGGTAGATCAGCTGGTGATTGTCAGCCACGGATATCACGCCGTATCGGCAGGAATTCAATTCAGACGGATAAATTAACCCAATAATAGCTTTGACGAATAATGGCCCGATTAACGTTCCATCAATCGACTCATTCCAGCTCAACTTTGATATTAAACAATCAAGCCACAGGAATGAGATGAGCATACGATCATAAACATATCTGTACGAGGCAATACAGCCAATCGAGATTCAGAACAATTCACTCAACCACCATTAAGCAATTGTCTCAATGATGATCAGACCAGACAAAAGTGATGGGAAACAGTATAAGCATGGCTCCCCGTGGTCGTCTCCCCAGCACGATAATGAGATCCACGGAGGACGGGGGCACTTACCTGATAAATGGGAATATAATAGCGTATTCCAAATGGGGGCCACCTGCAGAAAGGCATTATGATTATTATTGCGATCCGTCTCTGTCTTGTTGCTGGGAGCGTCTTGCTGGTGGGAGGACATGAGTTATGAGGATGGCATGGATTAGACGTTTACAGCTCCTGTTTATCAGGGACTGTGTGAAAGATGAATGTGTCGTAATGAGAGTAGAGGGTGATGATTTTAATCATTCAAGAATCAATACATCAGTATAAAAATCAATATGCTTGTCACGCCCTGTACTTACAGGAGTATTTCTGTTGATGTGGCTGTTTATCTTATAGGTGAAGATAACATTTTACTCAGCAGTTTGATTGCTGAGATCTGGTTACAGGGACGGGAATTAGTTGTCAAAACTACAAAAATAAGATTCACATTGTAAAAACAAAATATTCAATTGTCCTTTTTCTGTCATCCCAGGTCTTAACAGCGACATCCTCTACTCATTGGTCGATTCTGTTGATGGATTTTTCTCAATTGACGACCACACCGGCGTAATAAGCCTGGAGCGTCCCCTAGACCGCGAGGTGCAGTCGACATATGAGCTGAAGGCTCGCGCCAGTGACCAGGGCTCGCCACGCCTCTCCTCGCTGTGCCAGGTGGTGATCTCCGTCCTGGACATCAACGACAATCCACCGGTGTTTGAGCACCGTGAATACACGGCTACCGTGTCTGAGGATGTGGCGGTGGGCACGCAGCTGCTCAGAGTGCAGGCAGCCAGCCGGGACACGGAGGCTAACGGAGAGATCTCTTACGGCATCATCAGTGGGAATGAGCACGGCATGTTCAGCGTGGACCCACGCACTGGTATGTGGTGGCATGAAATAGATGACTTTTCTTTTATATATTCTTTTAGCTCAGCTCTTAGCTTTCCTCCCTATTGGTGGTGTAACAAATAAATTAGTATTACTTTCAATCCAATTATATTGGATATTGACTTCTAAAAAAAACATCAGAGAGGTTGACCAAATTAAATTACATTTTACGACAAGCACCACAGGGGTTAAAGGCACCCTGTGCAGTTTTTGACCGCCAGTAGCACTGTGGAACAATGTTTTTACAAGTCGGTTCTTGTTTTGTTGATATCATCTGCACACACATTGAAGCACATTCCTGCCTAGGTTTCACACTATTGCACTGATCAACAGTTGGTGTCTGTAGCGCGCGTACAAGCATAATGCTGTGTTCACACCAAATGAAAGCCAATTATCGTCTTGCGTTACTCACGCAAGTTTGACTGTGGGATCATTTGTGTTTATTTGCATCAGTGGAAGTCCCAGATACGTCGGAAAACTAAACACTGTCGTGTCTGGTTTCATAACATCACCCCAAGGCGCTCGGTGAATTTCACCGAGCTGTATTCACCGTATCTAGCAAGCCACACGTCGGCTGGTTTACTACAGCGGTATAAACCCAGAATAAACAGATGTTGCTGTGATTTAATTGGAATAAACGGATTACAAGGATGCGGTCATAACTACATCATGACGCCGATTTGTAAAAAGTCTAAATTCATGCTTTGTCAGGTCTGTCTGCAAGGCGGCAAGCAAGCAGCTTTTAAAATGCTTGTTTTCTGAATGGAGTTTGTTGGGTCGGTGCCAGGATATGCTAACTTTATAGCTGCTCCATCAACACTCGAAATAATGTCATAAATACAGCACCGACGTTGTAGTTTATACCATAGACCGTCTGTGGTTTATACACATACAGTACATTTACACACATAGAGTTTTGTCTATTCTCTGTACAAATATGAGGTACCGTCTTAGAGCTCTGGGCAAAGATTGTATATTGCCAAGAAGTGGAAGTCAGTTGTTTGTTCTATTGCAACATCAGCGCCCAGCAGCAAAGCTATGCTTCTGCCATTTTGGACTGAAGGCGAGTAAAACGTCCGCCTAAAAAGTGCCATACAAAAGTAAAACAAAATTATTTCTATTATATTGTCATTTTCTACCAAAATGTTCTGTGTTGAACAATACAATATTATAATTATGTAAAATAAGCATTTTCAGTCCAAAATGGCGGCAGCAGCTGTTGTCAAAAAATACAGGAGTTTCGTCTCTTTGCTTTTATACTCTTTGCTCTGGGTGCCCACTGACGGCTACAATATTTGTTTCCTCCATTTCTGATTCAACGACATCAAGACGTCAGTGACGACAGGAGGAGAATCTCAACGCTGATAGGCTTTCGCGACACAGCGTCACACAAATTTCTCGCGTGAGTTTAGATATTTAAACCTGCATCATTTGCGTCGGATGGTGTGAATTTACTTCTACTCGCATTGAGCACACCATTAAAATACGCCAACAAAAGCAATGAAGAGGAAGACCGCTACTAATTTGCTTTTTGCAAGAGGAACGAAATATGTTTATCAGGCATTTTGTAAGGCTTCAAGGATACACACAATACAGATTCTTTTGTTTGCAAAAAAAAACTCCACAGGCTACAGGGAGTCAAACATCAAGAGCTTCATCGCCCATGCCCTGTAATTGTTGTTGAGTCTACACAGTCTGCATTCCTGTCTTAACATTACCACGGCATCATACTAAATTGCCATGGGGAAGGAATGACTCACAGTAGGTTATCCCTCTGCAGAAAATGCTGCAAATACAATACATAAAAATAAAGATGTGTGTCATCAAATTGATGTATGTTTTTTGGTATATTGTGGGATCATATGTGGGGTTTTTTTTACATTTAGAGAACACAATGTGAATTCAGCTCTCCTGACCTCTTTGACACTCTGCTTTCTCTTTGTCCTCAGGTGACATCTTTGTGATTGAGCCGTTGGACTACGAGGTGTCCCATGAATACTACATCACCATAGAGGCTACCGATGGTGGCTCCCCACCGCTCAGCGACATGGCCACCGTGAACATCAACCTGACTGATGTCAATGACAACAGACCCGTCTTCAGCCAGGACATCTACACAGCCGTCGTCAGCGAGGACACTGAGCTGGGGAGGACTGTGATAGCGGTAAGAATATACATACTATACAATAGATGCTTGTTGTGGGGCAGTAACCCATTATTACTATAAGGCTGTATGCAGGGTGAAAGACGGTTTATTCTCTCTCTCTCTCTCTCTCTCTCTCTCTCTCTCTCTCTCTCTCAACTTTCCTCCAGCTAGATCTGTCAGTTTGTTCACCTTCTCGCCCAGTCGTTCATTTACTCCCTCGCAGCCTCTCTCCTCTCTGCCCATTACTCACCGCATACAAAATCACATATCTGCACATGTGGCAAATCACCATCTGGTGGAACAGCTATATTAGGACCAATGCTCTTCATGCTCACTGCACCCCTGTTCTCGTGCATTATCTGACACACATGCTCAAACAGTTTAATTGAAAAGCATTTGACTCATTAAGCCCCCATCCTAGATAAGGCATTCTCTATGTTTTGCATGTTAAATTCTCTCGCTGTCCACCTCTCCTCCTTCCCATCATAAAAGACCTCTGCTTATGGCCATTTATCTGTGTGTCTAATGTACCTGAATATAAATTATCCATCACAAAATTAGATTTTAATGCCTGCCATTGTCTCATACTTAAATCTTCACTGTCGGCTGATTTCCCTGGGGATCCCTTTCAGTATGTGACGGTCGGTGGGTTTTAAGACTGTGAGTGTTTTGGAGGAGGGTGCATAATAGAAATTAAAGGTTGTATGCATCTATATGATGTTGTGATAGTAGGGCTGCAACTTGTGATTATTTTCATTATCGGTTTATTTTATTTTTTTGGTAAATAGATTATATATGATTTGTGTATAACATGCAAGAAAATAAGGAAACAGTACCCCTGGTTTTCTCAGAGTCCAAGGTATTGTCTACAGATATCTTGTTTTGTTCGACCAACAATCCAAAACCAAAAGGTATTTAATTTATAATGATACAAAACAGAAAATCTGAGACGAAAAATGGGAGACTTCTGAGAAACAGGCTCAAGAAAATGTTTCTGTGGATTGACTAATCAGTTGGTTAAAGCAGCGATTGCCAAACTTTTTCACGTCAATGACCCCTAAACTGACGCAAATTAGATCACCGCCCCCCATCTGATAAGATTTTTACTTTGAGATGTTTTATTACAGAAAGTGTATGCAACCCATGGCCAAAATAGTCATACGTTCTGTCATTGTGTTACTTATGTTACTTATGGATGGAATTATAGTGAAAATAAATGATTCCCCTGTTTATTGGGGATCCCTGGAACTCCCTCAAGAGGACCCCTAGGGGTCCCCGGACCCCACTTTGGGAACCACTGGGTTTAAGCACTATAATAGTGCTTTGAATCTCCTACAAACTCGATTTTAAATTCAAAGTATTTCTGTCTCTAACAATAAATATGTCAAAAAATAAACAGCAATGGTAGAAACTGTGTGGGTGTGGTTTTCAACAATCCACCCACAGTCATCAGATTTGAATTCAAATATTGCTAAATTCTGATTGGTGCATGAAATTATATGACATCATGTTTTTTTCCTACTGAGTCCCACCCACTTTAAACTGGTGAAGAGCACACACAACTCAAATATAGAAATCACTCCTGTGAAATAACCACATTTCTTCGTGCAGGAACCCATCGATCACAGTAAGAAGCTGATTGAGAAAATAGTTTTTTATGGCCTTTAACACATATGTTAACACAACATACACAAGCAAATGTAAATATTATACCATGATTGATCGTTGTTTTGATTGTTTGATTGATCCAAAGGTGGTGGCTGAGGATCTCGACGGGCCTTCTTATGATCACGTGCGGTACTCCATCGTGGACGGCAACCAAGGCAGCCCATTCACCATCGATCCGGTCAGAGGAGAGCTCAAAGTTGCTCGCCAGCTGGACAGAGAGAGAGTAAGAGAAACAGCCGATACAATGCTGACTGTACACGCAGAGTTTAATCCACCGAGGAACTAATTGCACTCTATGCAGAATCCAATCAGAGTCATGTCAGGCCTAATAGGGAAGCTTGTTTACTGATCTCAGCTGCTTTATTGCTTACAAAAGCAGCTCTGCCTATGTCTGCTAATACTTCCCCCTCTCTTTCTCAGACTTCAGGGTACACTCTGATGGTGGTAGCCTCGGACAACGGGGTGCCCCCTCTTTCCAGCAGCGCCATGATCAACATAGACATCTCGGACATCAATGACAACCCGCCGCTCTTCTCCCAGGCCAACTACAGCCTCATCATCCAGGTGAGAGGGGTGGAAAGGGGTCAGAGTAGATGGCTGATTAGAGGAAGAGGGGAGGATGAGAATGAGGTAGATGGAAAGAGAGAAAGAGAGGGGGAGGTGCCGGGGGGATTGCAGTGGACACAGAGAGAGGGATTAACAGGGAGGAATAATGGGAGAGTGCGACTAGAATGTCAAGAAGCAGGTAGGAGGTTGGAGGAAGAACAGAGGTAAGGACAGGGGAGAAAGAAGGGGGGCGGGGAATTAAAAAGACAGATGCTGCATCTTAAGTATAAGAATTCAGATAAGAGATGGAAGGGAAAAGCTGTAAGGCAGGAGTGATGAAGAGTGGGAATGTGCAAGATACCGACCTGATAATGGATGGTTGACTGGAGTAAATGTGTGAGAATAAAAATGAAAGAAGATGCATCCGTAGTACAGTTTGGGAGATCAAAAAAATAATGATTCGAAAGGCGGGATGGAAGATGATTCATTTCCAATTTATCCCGTCTGTTTAGAAAACTGAAAAAAAGCAATTTAAAAGATGCTGCAAGGTGGCACCACACACATCGTACACAGCTCAAGCACTTAAGGATGAAACATTGTTTTGCCTCTGAAAACAGTCTTGACTGGCTTTTTTTTTACTTACTATGGATCCTTGTGATCAAAGTGAAGCACAAAATCACACTAAAACAGAACAAGTAGGGTACACAGGGCACACACTGTACAGTACACACCAACAGGAACATCTGGAGTTGAGAATAAACACGAGTTTTGAGTCAGGACTTGAAAGAGTCAACAGAAGTGACAGATCTGAAGCCCATTCAGGGACACTAATCACTAAAGACAGCCTTAATTGTGAAACTGTCCCTTTTACTGGGACTCATCAGAAGCCTCTCCACAACATCGTGGCCCAACTGACAAATACCAGCACCAAGTTAATATCAGTAGAAGAAGATGAAGTCATCATGCCCAAATGTTTAAAGCTGCAGTGGGTAGAAACGGAGCAAATATGATTTAAAAAAAGTATTTTTTATAAAACGGTCACTATATCCTGACAGTAGTACATGAGACCGGTAATCTGAAAAAAAATCATATGCCTCTATGTCCTCCGGTGCTCCTAATGGCATCTGCAAGACTTCACAGACCGGAGGAAAACAACCAATCAGAGCTGATCTGGAGCCTGCCGTCTCTGAGCAGCTGTCAATCACTCGCAAACTCCGATCAAACGGTCAAACTAGGCAGCGCTGATCAAATATTAATCAATATTCTGTTACTGTAATGCCTATTTCTCACCTCAAATGTTTTCAGAAACATCTTGTAGTGTACTGTTTAGTTGTAAAAGGAAAAAGTTTATGACCCGGCAGCTATGTTGAGATCTGTTGAATAAATACCAAGTACCGCCCACCAGCTGGAGCACAGCCAATAGGAACACTCTCTCTCTCTTAACAGTCTCCCGTCACGGGCTAGGTGTTTAAAAGCCTGAAAACAGAGCCATGAGGAGGTGCAGAAGTCTAATTTTCTCTCAGAGTACTTGAATAACAATATGCTGAAAGGTTATTATGGAATTTTTGAAAAAAAAAAAGATTCTGCCTACTGAAGTGGTTAAACAGTGAAAAAAAGCTACATTTTTTCCATTTCCCAAAAAATTCAGTTATTTGATGTTTAAAAGTCACCGTTACATTTTCTCTCACATCAGCAATCTTCCGTAGGAGCACATCTTAACGTTTGAAAAACATTACATTATAGAGTTGAAGAGCATCAGGTGAACCACCTCCTCTCGTCACGAACATTAAACACACCTCTCTTGTATCCCGCAGGAGAATCGACCGAAAGGCACGAGTGTTCTCCAGCTCACCGTAACCGATCGGGACGCTTCCCACAACGGCCCACCTTTCACCTTCGCCATTGTGGACGGGAACGAGGGCGATGCTTTCCACATCAATCAGCAGGGAGCTCTAGTGGCCGTGGGGGCGCTGAATAGGAAAAGTAAAGAACACTACCTACTTCAAGCACAGGTGAGTCACGGCGCCGAGGAGGAGTTGAGAGGTTGTATTGATTTAACCGTCAAGCCACAGCAACCTGATCTATTTGTCTTCCCTCTCTGTACCTTTTCTCTGTCATGCTCACTCTTACTCTTTTCCCCCCCCAGTAGCCATGTTAGTCCCTCCATCTTTTAAAGCTTTAAAATATATTCTAAATAAAGCTTTTCACTGTGCAAACAGCTGTTTGTTAAGATGCTGAATTGAAAGCTGCTGCATCAGAGTGCATCTCACAGGGGAATCATAAATCAAAGACTTTTGCTTTGCGTGTGGATCACGTGTGTTGCCGGGTGTTGATGTGTCACCTTAGAGGAGAGAACAGGGAAGAAAAAAAAACGAGTGGGCAGATGGGATATGAAATGTGAGCGTGATGTCTTGTTACACGAAATGCACACTCAGAATTGAGTCACGGTTGTTTTTTTTTTCTTGCAGAACTGACGACTATCCGTATGAAAGTGTGACTGTTAAAATGCATGATCTGGAGATGTTTTGTTGGCTTTAATATCCAGTGCACCTACTGTGTGTAGATGAACTTAGGGATATCAGTGAAAGAGCTTGATTGCCCTCTGCTGTTGGAAAAATAAAGCTTGCAGATAAAAAACTTACAGAGCACAATATTTCCTCATGTCTCTTTTCCCATGTTCAGGTGTCAGACAGCGGCAAACCTCAGCTCTTTTCCACCGCCTTCATCAGCGCACGCATCATCGAGGAGAGCGTCTACCCTCCTGCCGTTCTCCCACTCGACATCTTCGTGACCACCGCCGGCGACGAGTACCCCGGAGGCGTCCTGGGCAAGATCCACGCCACCGACCAGGACATCTACGACACCCTCACCTACAGCCTCGCCCCCTCTTCCTCCTCATCATCAGAGGAGAGCGCCGCCTTGTTTTCAGTCTCCGCCTCTGACGGTAAAGTCATCGCCCTGCGGCCGCTCGACGTGGGCCACTACCCTCTCAATGTGACGGTGACCGACGGGCGTTTCACCGCGGCGGCGGATGTCACCGTGCACGTCAGACAAGCAACTCGTCAGGCCCTGGACAACTCGATCGCGGTGCGCTTTGCAACTATCGCCCCCGAGGAGTTTATCGGGGACTACTGGCGCAACTTCCAGCGGGCGCTGAGGAACATCGCCGGAGTCAGGAGGAGTGAAGTCCAGCTAGTGAGTCTGCAGCCTTCAGAGCAAGGAGATCTGGATGTGCTGCTGGCTCTAGAGAGATCTGGCAGCCCCTACCAATCTCAGGAGGTAAAGAGATCATGTTACCAAACTGTTATTTTGTTATTGGGCTGCAATGAGTGTCAGAAATTTGTGTAAAATGCCCAAGGTGATGTCTTCAAATCACTTATTTTGTCCAACCAACAGTCCAAAACCCAAACATATTCAGTTTGCGATGACATAAAATCATGTTTCACTTGTTTTCAGGTGGTCTTCCGTAAGCTGAACTCCTCTGCGGCAGTGATCGAGGAGATGACAGGGGTTCGAATCGTACGAGTGGTGCAGAAGCTGTGTGCAGGTCTGGACTGCCCGTTGAGCTTCTGCGACGAAGTCATCTCCCTGGACAAGACCGCCATGTCCACTCACAGCACGGCTCGTCTCAGCTTCGTCACCCCGCGACACCTGAGGACTGCGACCTGCCAGTGTGAAGGTAGACTAGTTACACCTCATATACACACACAGATGCACATTTAATAACTGTTAGAAACTCCTATTCTGAGTGGAAATATGTTGGCGTTCAGGTGGCAGATGTCCCGTGTTGAACAACCTGTGTGAGAACCACCCCTGTCCTGAGGGAATGGAGTGTGTGGCAGATCCGAGAGATACCGTGTACAGCTGTGTGTGTCCAGAGGGCAAAAAGGGCAAATGCTCCGGTAAGACAACACACCTCACCAGATGTTTTCACCCTTCACCATGGCTGGGACGATACACCTATCTCCCGATTCGATAATATCATGATACTTGGATGCTAATTCGATATGTAGTACGATTTTTAAGTATTGTGATTCTGCAAGTATTGCAATTGGATTTATTTACCTTTCACCATCACCCGTCTTCACCCAACTTCTTCTACTTGTAGTGATGATGAAAATGATGTAAAGATGATGCTGATGTTACTCCCACCTCCTCTTGACGCATGTCTGTTGCTTCATTGCAGACGGTCACTCGCTGACGTTCAGCGGCAGCGGCTACGTGAAGTACCTTCTGATGGAGAATGAGAACAAGGAGCTGATGAAACTGTCTCTGAGGCTCAGGACCTTCTCCACCCATGCTACTGTCATGTACGCTAAAGGGACCGACTACAGCATCCTCGAGGTGTGTGTGTGTGTGTGTAAACGTATTTGTTCAGCCTTATTACTCAGCCACAAGAGTGCATTTATTCCTTCAGTGTTTCCAAATGATAACCTCGCTTATCATAATTAAGTCTAGACTGACTGTCCGTCTGCATTTCTGAGCTTGTCTCTGTATTACCGCTCGGCATTTCCATATCAGAAGGGCTTAATAAACACATAACTGCCCCTCCTCCCCCCTTTCCCATGAGACCATCCAGCCATGTGTGCCAATCAACTGTGCTGAAGGGTTCAAAAAGGCATTTTAAAACCCCTTTCTCATGAGGGACGATGGGAATGCGGTGGTGGGCTGAAGAAAAGCTCACACACAAGAGCTATTTTAGTACTGGGAGGGGAACAGAAAGCAGTTTTCCACACATTCCTTTCAGAGTCTGGTACAGTATAGCAGTCTGCATGCCAGGCTTTAGTCCAAAACCTGGCTGGCTAAGAGGCAGTTATTGTTTATCATGTATGGCTTTTAATATCTCCAAACCGTTGCTTGTTTTATCTAGAGGCGAGAACAGAAGTTATGCTGTTGTATAAATCTATTTTCCTGTAAAGCGAGTAGACATTTGTTTGCTCTTTATCAAGATAAGATTCAACATTATTTTAGGGCATGGTAATATATTGTATTTTCTGATAGGGAGTGATTTATGACAGTGTCAGACAGTGATTTATAACAGCGACTTGATGATTTGATTACGATGTCTCCGCCCAAGTCTTAATCTTGCGGAGCGTTAATCAAACAGAGCAGAACTGGTGAGATGAATAACCTCCTTGTTTGTCATGTTCTAACAACGGATTTTCTGACTCTGACAGATTGTGAACGGCCGCCTGCAGTACAAGTTCGACTGCGGCAGTGGGCCCGGCCTCGTGTCGGTCCACAGCGCTCAGGTCAACGACGGGGAGTGGCACACTCTCGTGCTGGAGGTGGAAGGCAACTACGCCAGGCTCGTGCTGGACCGGGTGCACGCCGCCTCAGGCGCCGCGCCGGGCACCCTGCGGACCCTTAACCTCGACGACAGCATTTACTTCGGCGGTCACGTACGCCAGCTCGCCTCTGCTCGCCACGGGCGCAGCCTGCCCGTCACCAACGGGCTCCGTGGCTGCATGGAGGCCATCACCCTGAACGGCCAGGAGCTGCCTCTCAACACCAAAGCTCGCCCGGCCCATGCCGTGCTGGAGGACATCGTGGACGTGACCCCCGGCTGTGCGCTCGCGCCTGCTGAGAGTTGTTCCAGCAACCCGTGCACCAACGGAGGGAGCTGCACCTCGCTGCCTAATGGAGGTACATAATGTCCTGCTCAGCTCATTGCACTCAGATCTTCATTCAAGTTACATTTCAAGTCCCTTTTTTGTATGCTGTACGGTACCTGTTCTGGGGGATTTTACGAGGAGTTTTAATTTCCTTACCTGATCATGTGTTGAACAGCAAATTAAACAACTTCCTTTCTGCTACTTGCAAACAGGTACAACCAAAGTGTGAACCTGTTCTATTAGAGACTGGCGTCTTTTAAGATGGTTTTGCAAGAGCGCTCGCTGTTTCCTGATGTGTTCCTGTTGCGGTGTTAATTTGCAGTTAGTACTGTTAGTCATTAATGCAAACTCAACACTTGTGCATCTGTTTCACATTAAAAACCTGCCAGCGGTTCAGGGGGCATAATCCCTCACCATCCCTATTAGGCTGTTTTGTAAAACATCTGCAGGACGTGTTGAATTTCAGTAACATCAGCTCAAATTTAAAAAAAAAAAGACAGAAAAAACTCCAAACAGTGTGGTAAGCATATCATTGTACTAATGTAAATTATGCAGAATCTAACAAGTGAACCATTAAAGTGAAAGTACCAGACCAGTACATTTAGTTTCTTTTCCCCCTTGGCCTTTATGCGTGGCTGACATTTTAAGAGACAACTCACCCCCGGGGATTCTTTCCAAACTGGCTCGGATGTGAGAATGTACAGTAGTTGAAAATGTCATCGTCTTCATAAGTCTTTCTTTTTTCTCAGGCTACTTCTGTAAGTGTCCTGCCTCTTTCATGGGCTCCCACTGTGAGATTGGCATCAGCCCCTGTGCCTCCAACCCATGCCTGTACGGAGGCACCTGTGTACCTCGTGCAGACGACTTCTACTGCCAGTGCAGAGGCCAGTACTCAGGACAAAGGTACTACAACCTGTTTACTGTTTGTTCTTAGTTAGAAATAGAGGAAGTGAACATTTTCCACAAGCATGCATCATTGATGCCATGAGGGAAGTAGGATTTTGCATGCGTGTCAGTGTGATGATGATGACGTAACAAAGCTATTAATACTTACTACTTACATTTAATGTTGAGTAGTAGTTTGAGTTTGAACCTGCATTCTCAAGTTTCGGGAAATGTGTAGACTGTTATAGGGTTGTCAGGATACCAGGAATTAAGTAATCAATACCAATACTAGTGAAATTCCAGGATTCTAGACACCCAATTCGATACTACGGAGAAAAAAAACAAAAAACAAAATAATAAATCCCATGTACTTCTTCATACACTCCATTATTACCATTTGCATACTGTTTTTTGTGAAGTTATTATTAATCCCTGATGATCCACCTCAAGTTTCTAACCAAAAACTAAATTTTACAAGATTGCATTTGAACACATCTACCTCCACTTGATTGCGTCACGATGTATTGCAACCTCCGTACGTTAGCTGCTAGCTCCGTTATTTAGCCAAACAGAACTATGCTGCCCACCGGCTGCTAACAGCTAACGTTAACTAGCTGTCCTGCCGATTTCAACACAGATTTGCTGTTCACATTGTAGCATTATCAGGGAAATGTTCTATCATGCGACGATGGGACGCCATAAGTCTCGAGCCCTACGCTACGGTACCTGCAGTAGTGTAGAAAGACCATCACGTTTTCAGAATTACGGCATCGACTTGGTACCGAAGTGTCGGTTCTCGTGACATTCCTCGACTGGTTATCTGCATTAATGACTTATGTCTTATCCAACCATTACTTTACTCCGTAGTATATCCTGCAACAACATAAAACATGTGTTTGCAAAAACAGAAACGGAATGATCTTGATATAGTTCTTAGGTTTCTTAAGTGAACTTGTTTTGAATTGAACAGGTGCCAGTTGGGGCCATACTGCAGAGACAACCCCTGTCAAAACAGCGGGAAGTGTATTGACAGTCTGGACGGTCCGGTGTGTGAGTGTGAAGCAGGTTTCCAGGGAGACAGGTATGTACATGTTGTGTTCAAATATCTCCCAACTAGACAAGTGTGATCTCTAGCATCAGCAGTTTGTAACACACCTCACTGTATTCCACTGTATTATCCAGGTGCATGAGCGATGTTGATGAGTGCATGAAGAACCCCTGTTCCAACGGAGGCCAGTGCCAGAACACGTACGGCGCCTACAAGTGTAACTGCTCGCTGGGTTTCAGCGGGCAGGTGTGTGAACTCCGTGCCGAGGTCCGCAATGAATTCGTCTCCACCTCCTGGAACATCGGCCTGGAGGAGGTGATCGGTATCGTGGTCTTCGTGTCCAGCATCTTCATCCTGGTCCTCCTCTTCATCATCATCCGCAAGAAGGCTTGTCGCAGGAAGTCAAAGAACGACGACGACGACAAACATCTGAGCGTGCCTCACTCCTTCCTCCAGAGACCGTACTTCGACGCCAAACTCAACAAGAACATCTACTCCGACATCCCGCCTCAGGTCCCCGTACGGCCCATCTCCTACACTCCCAGCATTCCAAGCGACTCGAGAAACAACCTGGACAGGAACTCGTTCGAGGGCTCAGCCATCCCGGAGCATCCGGAGTTCAGCACCTTCAACCCGGACTCTGTGCACGGACACCGCAAGACCGTGGCCGTGTGCAGCGTGGCACCCAACCTCCCTCCTCCTCCTCCCTCCAACTCCGTCTCAGACAGTGACTCCATCCAGAAGCCAAACTGGGACTATGATTATGATAGTAAGTTCTCTATAGATTTACTTGCCTGTGCTTTGGCAGGAGTCACATTAAGTTTGTAATGACTACTATTATGCCATTTATTGCATTTAAGGCATTCGACAATTTATTCCTATCATGTTTATATTTAGTGGAACACAATGGGTCCGTAATTACCTAATTATTTTCTTGCAAGTTTCCTGGAAAGGATGTTGTGATTTGGTACTAATTATAGGAAAAATAGAGGCAATGTTGAATTGGTACACTTATAATAATTTCAGTTAATTACTAGTTTAACTTTGTCTCCATTTTCTCTAGACTTGCTACCAAATTCTGTTGTCCAAGTTAATTATATGATTTTGCATATATTTGTCGTATTGCTATATATATTGACACCAGAAAAATATACCGTATGTTTGATGTTGATTTTCATCAATTTAAAGTTAGGGTCAGTAATGTTGAGAATCTAGCAATAGTACACTACATTTAAAAAATGATCCATCTGAAAAACCCAGTCAGTGTTGCCAACTATTTTCTAATGAAAGTAGCTAGCAGCACCAAATGTCCCTAAATCTAGCGAGAAAATTACCAAGTTGGCAACACTGACAGTCTGTCCCGTCAGACTTCCCCTCCAAAGCCAATCTCCCAAAATATAATTAACGTAAACAACGAAAATGTGCGCGCAGGCAGGTAGATAGGCAGTCCAATCATTTCATTCGGGATTGGACGGGTTTATTACAGTCCTGCAACAGCCACAAATACCAGATTTATTTATTGTTTTTGTCAGAGCATTTGATTTATCGATTGCTGTCGGATTGTAATGACAATTTCAACAAAAAAAATTTGCCAACCCTACCTTTAAATGTAGAAAAAATACCATTAAAATCGAAAATTAGATTAGATTAGATAGATTTATTTCAAACAAGAAAACAAAACAAGAATAACCAATAAAATGAACAGTAAACATATACAGCAAATTTGAAATAAACTAAATAAATACATGTTTGAAAAGGAATAGGCAGTAGTAAACACTAATAAGGTCCTACCCCTTTCTAAAACTTAAATAAAGCAGCTTGTTTATTAAAAAATGTATTTGTTCCATGTCCCTAGACGAATGGATTACATCTATATTGCTGTGTCCTACACAGAACACTTTTATATCTCATCCATGTATGTTGGTTTCCACTAAAACCAAACTGCTTTCTCTCTTGCAGCTAAAGTGGTGGACTTGGACCCGTGTCTGACCAAGAAGCCCGTGGAGGACAGCGCCTGTCACCCCTACAACACCAGGGGCAGCATGTCTGAGGTCCAGTCCCTCAGCTCCTTCCAGTCAGAGTCCTGCGACGATAACGGTACGCTGCCACTCAGCATGTTCAATCGAATCATCTGAGAACAACTAACAAAAGACAGCATAGTTTGAAAAACTGTTTTATAACACGTACATGTATGAGATGTCATTTTGCACTTGTGATGAGTTTTCCTTTTCTTCTGATCAGCCTGCAGGGTTCCGTTACCTTTGTCTCATAGAGCCTTGATGATTTGAATGCTAACTCTGTTTCTCTGCATGCTGACAATGGATGAGCCCAAATGGTGGCTCTGGGGTCACGTGTTCTTTTCTCTTTCCTTTTGCTGCGGGGCTTCAGCTCCCATATGGATCAAATCAGTCCACAGATCCAGAACAAGGTTTTAAATAGGGGGGGTCCAGCCTGTAAGTCCTCAGACACTACCGGTACAGACGGAAGCAGTCACAACAAACTTGTCCTGTGTAATTCTCCCGGGATTATACATATATTTTCTAACCTGCAGCCTCTCAGTTTACCTGTGTTCAAAAAGGAGTTTGATGACTTACTCAGAGAGCAGTTACGTTCTGTATTGAAAATCATTCACAAGGTCATTTTCATTTGCATGCCTTTTTTATTCTTCTTTTTTTTTGTCTCTTCTTTTTGTTTTAAAATGTAGCTACACGCGGATGTTTAAAGCAAACATCAAGGAACGGTTCACAAGGGTATATATACACGCATATGTTATTTCCTCTTCATATCTCACTTATTACCCTATGTCATCACTGGGATATCACGGTGGGGATTGTGCTGCTCATAAGTCATCAAAACCTTTCATCTCTTACACCGACAATGACTCCTAAATTGAAATTGAATATCTCCAAAACAAGTCATTTCTGCTTCCCTCATTTCCTCAGTTTGTTTTCTAAACACACACACACACACACAGGCTTCTCTCCGTGTTAGGGTTGGAAAATGTGTTTATATCTCCGGGGGAATTTAACTGATTCTTCCATCTGTACTGTCAATGGCACCCCGTAGAATCTCAGTATGTTGTTGTTGTGTGTTATGTTGCACAAACAAAAACCAGACCCTCCCCACTGTGTCGCCTTCCACCATTGTCTTGTGCCCAGCCATGAAACCCCCCTCCGACATTCAGCGTCGACACGAAAAAAAAAACAAAAAAAAAAAGTGTGTCCAGCAACAAGGACATTTTGTGGGAAGTGTCACTTGTGTTGTTGGCATCACTCCCACCACCATGCACTCCATATTTGTTTATTTCTTCTTTTCAAATTATGAAAGCATTTGTACTAATGCTAGATCTCTTCCACCCACTCTCCCCTCATCCTGCCTCTCACAAGCCTCCATAGTGACTCTAATCCACCTTGTCAACTCTGCTGTTGACACGGTGGAAGGAGAAGGTACCCCTTTTATTGCTTCCATCTGCCAGTAGTTTTGTCCTTGGTGTTTGGGATGTGAAGTGCCGGTTATAGATGCTGCCATTCTCTTACGCTAAACCTCACCCAACCCTGACGTTGTTCCCTTTTTTTACACACAGCTGCTAATTAAAACGATATGCAAATACTAAATTAAACAGGCACAGAAGTGTTGCCTTTCAAGTCTCAGTATTGATCTTTGCCAACTTTTGATTACACACATCAAGAAGTCTAAGAAAATGGCGAACCTGTTGTCCATTGATTGCCCCGTCACTCTCCTTTATCATCATTATGCCTTTCAGTGTTTCATTGCCCCTCATTTCATTCGCCGATTGTTCTTTCTTCTCAGGTTTTAATGTGTTCTTTCTCTCTTTCTCCTCCTTCCTTGCCTCATGTAAAGAGTCTTTTTTGGCTCATGATCTCAAGAACCCGAGAGGTGACTTTTTAAATCTTTGTTTGTTCATTGGTGTTTCCCCCCACTGATCCCGCCCCCTCTAACTCTTAACCACTAACCTCGAGAGCTCAATAAGGAGAGGGTTAAACCTGCCCTGTAAGGCCGAGCCGGTGTGACGCTGAGCGCTTTCTGCATCAGTGGCCTCTGAAGGTGTTATGTCTGCCTCTGTAGGATTATTTATTACCCTAAAAACACTCCCATGCATGGCTTTGATGCTGTGACAACATTAGAGAAAATCTGAGCGTTATATGATCAAAGGTTTTGCTCAGTAACTAACTGGAAATTGAACTGACTGGATGGAAGTTGTATGTGTTTGTGTGTCTGTTAGTACTTTTGTCACAGCATTTAAGTATTTTCAACACTCACAAAACTGTATTCACAAAACTCTGAAATTGACTGTATGTTAAAGTGGATTAGTTATTCTGAAAGCCCCATTATAGATGTTAAATATGATTTGTCTGCTGAAGTGGTGGAGGGAACTCTGTCTTTAAGTCGCAGTGAAACGGAAGTTAGTGCGTCTTTATCTTCAATAATTTGACGTTGACGACGAAAATGTGGCGGAGAGGCATAATTACTAGAGCTATTTAAATCAAATCCTATACATTTTATTGGATAGCTCAGAAGTGGGCGTGGCTTAGCGAATATGCTGGTATACAATGTTAATGTATATTAAAGGTGAACTCCACTGATAGATGATTAATCAAAATGCATCATTTTACAGGAAGGAAAAAAAGAGTGATTTTGCTACAAAAATACTCAAAACAAATGTTTTGTTATATGGGCATATAACAAGAGATAATGCTATAAATAACACAGGGAGACAGAAATAAATATGATAAAATATTGTTTTATTTCACTGTCTTGAAGTCTGTGAATGTGTCTGCATTGTGTTTAAAAAGTTGCTCTCACAAAGTGGTGTGAAGTTAAAGGTGCTATTGATAACATTGATAACATTCAGCCGATGGATGTCGCATTCTCCCTCCCTGCTCCATTGCATTTACTTCACAACAAGTGGTTGCCAGGCACCTACCGTCAAACTCAACATTTTTTTCCACGCTAATTGGCAACTTGATCGCACAGACGGCACAGACATACCACGTGATACCAACGTCGTTTTACTATTGGCTCAAAAGCCTTGTTAGAAATGGGAACCGAATGTCAGATATCTTCAACAGAGATAAACAAAACATTCATTTCGGACCCGTCAAATTTTTTTAAATGATTAATTGACAGTCATAACCATTTTTTTATTAAAAGCCATTCTTTTATTCGGCACCGTTCTAAAGGCTCCGTGGATGTTTTTAAATATCCGTCTGCATAAAATGTTATCAATAAGACCTTTACGTGTGTATTAATGAACAAGTCATTGTGTTGGTGTGACGTATTGTGTTACCGTTGCATGGTGTGGTTTTTTTTAACATTAACATGATGTCATTTGGTGAGTGTTAATAACTGTACCGTGATGTGAGCTTTGGTGCAGAATACTAATGAGTGTGTTTTATCAAACAGGATATCACTGGGACACATCTGATTGGATGCCAAGTGTTCAACTTCCTGGAATCCAGGAGTTTCCACAGTATGAGGTTGTGGAGTCGCCCGCCCCTCTGTACAGCGACCCGAGTGCCATCGACACCGACTACTATCCCGGCGGCTTCGACATTGAGAGCGACTTCCCTCCGCCGCCGGAGGACTTCCATGCAAACGACGACCTGCCACCACCACCTCTGCCAGAGTACGGCGACACGCTGCGGCCCACGGGCAGAGATTTTGACCCGACTGCGACCGGCCCGGGCAGCCCGGGCGGGGTCCGCCAGCGCCCGGCCCTGCCCCAGCTGTACAGCCTCAACCAGTACCTGCCGCAGCACTCCTACCCGAGCGACGGGGGCGACACCGAGGGCCAAGGCGCCACTTCCACCTCGGGCAACACCACCCCGGCTTCCACCATGGGCGCCGGTGGCTACAGAGGGGGCTACCCTTTAGGTTGTAGTCGGGACTTTGACTCCTCAGCTCTGGACAACATGTCCCTGTCTCTGTACACGTCCACAGCCTCCTGCTCGGACATGTCGGCGTGCTGCGAGGAGTCCGAGGTGATGATAAGCGACTACGAGAGCGGCGACGAGGGCCACTTCGAGCGGCTGGTCATCCCGGCGCTCGACTCCCAACAGCACACTGAAGTCTGACACTGGATCCAAACAAAAGTGCCTGAACCCACAGCTACACCTTATGTTAACCCCTCACACACCACCCACACTAAACATGCACAGTATGTGTACACAGAAAACAAACACACACATATACATTCACACACACACACACACACTCACACACAGGATGAATTGAGTCTAAACACAGGGGTTGTTGAGACTGGTTGTGAAGGCCAATCGGCTGAGAAGATCTCATGAAGCTATCGGAGAGACTCTGTAGCATCTTAACATCTGCTCAGTCCAACTCCTGCCCCCTTGAGTTGGCAGTGCCATCGCTTTAAGTAACTGTCATCATGGATTGTCTGAAGGGTCAACATTTCAATGTACAACATGAAAAAGCATCATGAAATAAAAAAAAAACAAAACACAACAATATCTTTGTTTCTATAAATACAACGAAGCAAAATGTTTTTATACAAATCCTCATTTTCAATGTAAATTTAAATGTACAGTTTTGATTTCAAAGTTTACTAGGTTTTGTAGATATTCTATGCTTTTATTTTCAACAAAAAAGAGTTAAATGGTGTGACATTATCAGCCTTACTGTGCTTACATTCACGAAAAAAAGGAAATGTTAAAAAAAGAGAGAGAAGAAAAGAGCGTGGCTTTTCCGAAACACAGTGTACTCGTAAAGTTTATTGTCTCCTGCTCATTTCAAAAAGGGTCTTCAATGAACGACTGCATATTCTTGTTGTTTTTTTTATTTGTTTGTTTGTAAATTTTGACTTTGGAACCTCTTTATTTTTCCACCAAGAAAATGGGACCCAATATATTTATAGTGCAGAGTTATCCATGGACACGCGACTTTTTCAGGTGTCTATGTGTGTGTGAGCAATGCTATGGTCTTGTTAAGGTTTTTATTGAATACTGCCACGAGCTCACGCTTTCCTACTGGCAATAAATTATTCCTAAAAAATATCCATGCTGTCTGCGTGTAATTATTTCCAAACTGTGTTTATGAATCGAAACAAGTTGAAGAAGGAAGCAGTACTCGTCGCTGTAGCTGGTATTGTTTGTGCAAAAAGTAAATAAAGGCTGGAATTCAACTTTTTAACATGTCACTTTATTGTAGTTGTTGAAAATGATGTATTATAAACAGAACGGTTAATTGACTATATAAGATTATTGGCTAAGCAGTAATGAAAATAACCTTTAGTTTTCGCCAGGTGGCAACCTCCGGGTCTGAAAAGTGAAGCCAATGTGGAAGTGCCTTAAACTTGTTTCTAATATCCAGCAGGGGCGACTCCTCTGGTTGCAAAAAGAAGTCTGATTGTATAGAAGTCTATGAGAAAATGACTCTACTTCTCACTTGATTTATTACCTCAGCAAACATTGTAAACATGAGTTTATGGTCTCAATCTCTAGTTTCAAGTCTTCTTCAATACAGCATGATGTTCATTTAGTAAATTATGGTCCCATTTAGAGTCAAATAGACCATAAAGCAGGGGATGCTTTAGGGCGTGGTTACCTTGTGATTGACAGGTTACTACCACGGCGTTGTCCGTGCTTTTGTCTTACGACTAGAACTCTTTCACAGTGTGTTTTCAGTTCATGAAAGTTAATTATAACCATTTTGGTCATCTAGAAATGTCTTATTCAACGTTCAGTTGTACTTAGCTCCACACTGTCGTGTCACTTCTGGTTGAAAAAGACCAAGATGGCGATGGCCAAAATGCCGAATTGGAGGCTTCAAAATTGCAGTCCAAAAACCAATGGGTGACGTCATGGTGGCTACGTCCACTTCTTATACACAGTCTATGGTTGCAGCCAAACAATCTAGTGCAATATATGTGATAAATTACATTTTTTAAATTGTTTTTTATCAGAGTAACACAACTGTGTTTACCTTCTTAACAAGCAGCAGCCAACTGATGGGTCGGTCATTAAAAACTCACGGCATGCAGCCAAACAAAACTTTTTATTTAATCTTGTGGAGATCCCAAAGTTTTTGCAGATACAAAATATGTCAGGATGAATTTTGAGCGCAATATGTATAAAAAAGTAATATCTAGAATATTTCGATTTGGTGGAAAGCTGCAGCAATAAAATACACAGAGTCTTGGTTCTGAATATTTCACTCAGTGTTAAGATTGTGAAGCTTCAATGAAGCTTTGTAACAAGCTGATCCAGAGTATAAACAATGCATTCACAAACTATTCAGACCCTTCACTTTTTTCACATTTTGTTGCAGGGTTATGCTAAAATAGTTTAAATGAATCCAGTCTACACTGAATGCCCCATAATGACAAAGCAAAAACAGGATTTTAGACATTTATTTAAAAAGAGAGACCTGAAATATCACATTGACCCTTTTGCTAAAACACTTGAAGTTTAGCCCAGGTGCCTCCCATTTCTCTTGATCATCTTTGAGATGCTTCTACACCTCTATTGGAGTCTATCTGTGGTCGATTCAACTGATTGGACATGATTTGGAAAGGCACACACCTGTCTATATGAGGTCTCCAAAGACCAAACCATGAGGTAGAAGGAGCTGCCTGCAGAGCTCAGAGACTGGATTGTGTTAAGGCACAGATCTGTGAGAAAAAACAGATTGTCTGGTCTGATGAAACCTAGATTGAACTGTTTGGCCTCATTTCTAAGCATCATGTCTTGAGGAAACCAGAGTCATCACCTGCACAGTCAATAGGGCCTTTCTCTCAGCAGACATGTTGACTTGTCATAGTAGAGAAGGACAATGGCTCTGTGCTATATAAGTGTCCCAGTGAGAGTGACAGTGAGTCAGCATGCACGATACCAGGACCCTGAAATAAAGCAGCTAAATGAAATTCAGCCTCTCATAACTTTCATTAGTTACACCTGTGCTTTTCCTACTGTGACAAGACCAAATGTCTTCTGTGAAAAAGGTCTATATACCATCCCAACTGTGAGGCATGGTGGTGGCAGCCTCATGCTGTGGGACTGTTTTTCATTGGCAGGGTTGAGGGAAAGCTGAACGGAGTAAAGTACAGAGATAGTGATCAGGATGTCAGACTGGGCCAAAGGTTGACCTTCCAACAGGACAATTATCCCACGCACAAAGCAGGAGTGGCTTAGGGACAACTCTGTGAATGTATTTGAGTGGCCAAGTTTTTTGCTTTGTCATTATGGGGAAAAAAGTTATTTAAAGGGGACATATCATGCTCATTTCCAGGTTCATATTTGTATTTTGGGCTACTGCCATAACATGTTATAATGTGAACTCCGTTTGTATTCACACTCACAGCTGAATGAAGCACCCTTCTTTAAGGTTTAGGGTGTAAATACAGCGGCAGGCTTTGGGTCGAACTTCCCTCTCTCCGACGGAGACATAACTTTTCATAACCATGGTTTCGTATCAAACAGCAACTGCTATACACAACACTAATATTAAGCTACATAAGTAAGAGTGTGGGCAGTGAGGTAGCTCATATGGAGAAAAATCTTAATCTGGTTTATTGCCAAGTAGGTTTTCACATACAAGGAATTTGCTTTGGTGTTTTGGTACCTAAACCAGAAACATAAATATTAATAGAAAAAAAATACTTTACAAATATTAATGCCACTGTTTAAAAAATATTTACAATGTATCGGTTTAAAATGAAAACTTGATGAAAATGTGCAAAGATATATTCTAGGGGATCTGCAAAGGTTCACCGTATTAAGAATGAACATAATATGCAATATACAGAGAAATTAAAAATAAAA
The DNA here is from genome assembly GCA_916701655.1 of Sebastiscus albofasciatus. Lineage (NCBI taxonomy): Eukaryota > Metazoa > Chordata > Actinopteri > Perciformes > Sebastidae > Sebastiscus > Sebastiscus albofasciatus. The sequence continues at coordinate 75,687 of CAKAOI010025990.1, read as the reverse complement.
ATAAAACTTACTCCCATACTTTTTTTGGTGGCATTTCTTTTCTTTTTTTAAATAAACATCTTCTCGTTTTTAACTCTGATGTTGATGAGGTGCTTGGTTTTTGCAACAGTCCCTATAAATAAACACAACACTTAACAATCAAATGAACACATCTACTGTTTTCCAGACTAGACATTTGATCCTAAATACAATGTAGCTTTTAAGTTGTTAACATCTGCACGACAATATTGAATGTTTCTTAGTTTGAGCAGTTAATGTTATATATACGGGTAGTACAAAATGGCATTGCATATGGCGAGCAAGTCAGCATCGATGCAGGCTCGCTGTTGGAGGTTTATATAAGCCACTTCACCTGCACCTTTGCAAAGGTAGTTCTCAAGCACAGGAAGGGGAGCCAAATGTGAATGGCTTGTTGAATCACATGTTTTCTGATCTTGGTAGCCCACAACAAAACTGACTGGGTTGTCTTATTTCATAGTTTGTGGGTTGGTAGGCACTCCAGATACCCAAATGTATGAGCACAAGCACTGACAAAGTGAGTTTGCCATGATATGTCCACTTTAAATGATTTTAGCATAAGGCTGCACCATAACAAAAGGTGAGAGGGGACTGAATACTTGCTGTATAATACTGTCAGTGTGGAATAAGATGATTTAAACAATGTCAAAGCTTCAGAAGGGGAAACTCTCCAGGCCATTTTCTAGTCTGGCAGCTCCGTGTCACCTCCCTCCTCTGACTCCCAGCGGCTGCTTGTATCAATAAACCCTGGTTGTCTCACACAAGGGTGATAAACTAACATGACCCTGCTACCTCAGGGCCTGATGCACCACCACACTGTCTGAGCTCTGTGTCTTCTCCCTGTTTGGCCTCTCTGCACTGCGACTGACTGTTCTTCCTCCTGGGCTTGGCAGTGGAAGGTGACCTTTTGACCTTCAGTCAGGAATGCGGAGTCACTCCTCATATGCTGTTTTTGGCTGGCTATTGTCCAAATCATGTTACCAACATGACTAAAATACTGAATAAAATCTCAGTATCACTTTATAATGAGATATACTTGATATAATGAGAGTTTTAAGTAACTAGTGGCTTTTATAATGGTTTTGACTAATTGATCAATGCTTAAATAGCATTCAACAACTTTTGGGTTGCCAGGTTGTGACAAATGCATGTATGCATGTCCTTGTCCAGTATTACCTGCTGTGTCTTTTCATCAGGCTGATCTCGCTAATGAACAAAGTACTCTCTCATGTGATTATATTAAACTCGCATAATTAAAATAGCAGTTCTGCTGTCATTTGTGATCGTGCCACTGGAGGACATCGCAGTTGGAGATTTTCAAATTGCACACATGCAGTGTTGGCTTGATGGATTACTGATTTACTTACTTTATAATAAGCCTTTAATCTGCAGGTATAAATCTTAGTAAGTCTTTAATAAAGTGTCATTTATTTCTCAGTCTCTAATAATCTGCCAAGCCTGCAGATATAATATTTAAAGGAACGCTTCAACATTTTGGGAAATATCCTGAGGAGGCTTTCACATCAGGGACCCGGGCCCGCATCTGAGTACATTTGACCTCAAAGACCAGTTTGTTTGATTAGTGTGAATGCTGTGTACCGTACTCGTGCACAGTCCGTTGATCTGTGCCTGGGACCACTTGAAAAGCTGGTCTTGAGTAGGGCTGAAACAATTCCTCGAGTAATTTGATTTCTAAAAATCACCGCTTTGTTTAATCCGGGAGCAAGATCCCTGAATATTAATGTATCTATATCAGTTTTGAATTCAAACACAACTGCAATGCAACCCATAAAATACAGTCTTCACCTGCCAAAAAGTGATTGCAGCTCCTACCTGGTGACTGAAAGGTTTTTTTCTGACTCAGAATGGTTTGATTTCATTCATGAGGATTATATCTGACAGATTATTGCCCACTCAGTCCTTTGTACCTGCTGAAACTCCTTTCTAGGGTTCTGCCCCTTCAGGGCTTGAACCCTAATTAATTATTGCTCTTTAGAGGTGCTGGTAGGCATATTTTCTACTTTTGGACAGATCCAGGCTAGCTGTTTCCCCTTTTATCAGTCTGCATCATAAGCTAAATTATCAAGACTGGTATCAATCTTCTCACTTAATGCTTCCTAATACATTTGGGTATTCTTAATTAAATTAAGAGCTAGTTGAAAATACAAAGCAATTCATGCAGCAGGAGGATAAACAGGAGGCAAATTAAGTTGTCCCAATGTGGTAACCCTAAAGTTGTCTTTGCTCACGCTTACTGATCTATAAAGCTTTAATAAATGACTTATTAACCAAAAAAAACAAACCATTAGTTATGTAAATGCTTTTATAAAGTGGTACCAAGTTGAAAGGTCATGCTGTTTTAATCCCTCTGGTTTCCTAATTTCTCACCAAACCAACCCAGTCCCCACTGCATATTGGTCAGGTATGTTCACTTTGACCAAATCAAGATCTTGTTACGTTTTGTTAAGTTTTAAAAGCAGAACACTTGCAACCTTTGTGTTTCCCCCGACATTTAAAAGTAAATTTTAACACATCTTGGCTTCACATTTATTTACCCTCCAGGATATTTAATTAGGTGAAGTCTAATTGAGAATAAGTCATAAGAAAAGCATCTCACCACTTAGGTGCACGCAGAAAATGTGCTCAGTAATTCTCAGTAAGTGTGTCAGTGTCATAACACTGCTTCTTTAAGCATCAGATGACATTCCTTTAGAAACGATTAGCTCTTGGGTCTAAGAGGCTGTTGCTAAGACAGACAGCTAGTGGGAATGGACTATTCTTTCTCAGTTGGGTGGCAGAATGAAAAAAAAAAACATGGTTTCACATGTGGACTGAAACAGCTCCACAGTCTGAGAGGTATGATGTGGAGAAGAATCCAGCAGTGGTTGGTATTCGAATCACTTTGCAACCACTCATGTGCTGCTTAATCTCATGCTTGGTGGATCCAATTAACTCTGGAAATGGCACCAGATGTTCTTCCATTAAATAAATTAGGATTTTCATACCTATTAATGCATTATTCATACTATGGAATCAGGACTGTGGGACTGGAGGTGTTCTGCTTCAGGAGTCGTGGTTATTAGCTTTCACTTGGGAGACTGTGAGTCTGTAATGCTGGATTAAAACCACAAGATGGCTGCATATGACAACTCATAAAAACTGGAGGCGGATGGGATGGTTCTGAGAGCCCAAAATCAGCCGAGCAACCCACTGAGAGACATGTACTCTAGAGTCTCATCAAATGATTTCACTCAGTGGATCCTTCTGGATGAATGAAGGAACACAAATCAGCCAAATAAGCCGATTCATGGATCAGTTGGTATGAAAACCTGCACAGTTATCACATGATGTAAACTCCAACTTCCCCCACACTGCTCTGTCTACCAGTGGCAATACTCTGTCTTCTCCCCTCACACATTAATGGGCTACTCTATCAAAAAGTAAGCATAACTACAGGCTTATAAGGCAAGAATACTTAAAGATTAAGTAGAAGTAGGCCTATAACCCAAGTATACTAGACTTTTCTATATACTTGTCAGTATAAGCCAAGTATACTTAAACTTTACTACTTGTCAGTATAAGCCAAGCATACTTAGACTTTTCTATATACTTGTCAGTATAAGCCAAGTATACTTAGACTTCACTACTTGTAAGTATGAGCCAAGCATACTTAGACTTTGCTACTTGTCAATATGAGCCAAGTATACTTAGACTTTTCTGTATACTTGTCAATATAAGCCAAGCATACTTAGACTTTACTACTTGTAAGTATGAGCCAAGTATACTTAGACTTTACCACTTGTTAGTATGAGCTAAGCATACGTATATATCATTTTGTTAAGTATATCTCTAATAAGTACATAAAAAGTGAATTGAAAGTATACTCTTTTATTTTAAGTTTAAAAGAAGTGTACTAATAGCACACTGGAATAAACTTAGTTTTGGTAAGGGAAAGCCACATTTGTAGAATGAAAAAAGGTGCTTATACCTTTTTGTATGTATGCCATTCACGTACTTCACAAAACTTCTTGCAGAAAGTTAAAACAGTCAGTGTAATCCAGAGTTTTTGACAGCAAGATTAGTTTTTCACCGATCACACCTCAAACTATGAGTTGCTGTTTGCACAGAATGTGTGAACAATACTGTTTATGAATGCGAGTTGAGGTTCCTCAGACAAAGAGCAAATATTAAATACCTCAAAATAAGTCAAATTAAACAGAAGTGTCTGAGAGAAATGCAGATGGCGATTAACCAGAAGCTAACGTGTTGTTTAAACATGTCGGTCTGAAGAGAAACATCTGCCCAGTCATTCATGAGAATTATGCCGAGAGCCCCCTTATCTATAGACCTTACAACATAAACAGTCTGAATGGGTCATTTATGTTTCCTCTTGCAATGTTTGTTATGGCGCCTTCAAATCGAACTTGTGATCTCATGTCTACAGCATGGGAAGTCATGAGAACACCGCTGCTAAGCAACGGCAATATTAACGTATTAACTGTCGGCGTCTAGAAGCCACAGAGGCCAACAATTTAGCACGCTAGCAAGTGGATAACATAATGCAGTAAATGCAAAGGCATAATGATAGAGGAAAAAGATGAGGCCGTTGGGAATATCAACATTTTCCTCAGACATATTATAAAATTACAAAGTAAAACAATATACAACTAAAATTACAATATATTCATTTAAATTAACTTCCAAGGCCTCCGCCATTTCTCCCAACGCCAACAAACACGTTATAAGGCGTGAACTCGGAGCAGAGTCGTGGTAAACACGACCCATTTGAAGGCACCATTAATACAGTAGCTGACAGGAAGTCAACTTGGACCAAAGCTGTTGCCCTATAACAGAATAGCAATGAAAAGGTCTATACGAAGAGACTCTGAGCTGATATTAACATCGACCCACCACAGCTGTCTGCCCCGACAATATTCTCCTCACACAATGCAGGCAGGGAGAAACCCTGGGTTGCTGCAGGAAAACACACGTCTGGTCACAACAGAAGCAGCAGGTGGAAAAACTCCTGTCATGTCAATTTGAGCTGAATCAAATATTGTGATGACATGTTTCATTGTGGAGGGACCATTTTAGCACAGCTGTGTTTGCTGGCAATAATGTGCCCAACGAGCCGTGTTGCTAGAATAATAACTATATTCCATCTGAAATGTAACAATAATGGTTTTACCAGGAGGAATGTGGGCACACGTTTAAAAGAATAAACAACGGGGCAAAAAAAGGCATAAAATGGAGAAAAAGTGGAATTTATCTTCACATGAAGATCAGTTTACTCATCATGATGAGTACTGTCTTCTGTGGTTTTAGAGGAGTTTTGTCAAGTCTGAGAAAATAACTCAGATGATGCTATAGTGAAATCGTGAGGGGAGTCATCGGCTTGGGCTTGGAGACTATTTTGCCAACTTTGTCATTTCATATTTGACAACTTTTAAGACCCTTTAGCAATGTTTTTACAAGTTCCATTTCTTAGTGAATTGAAATGTTCAGTGAGCTGGAGAGAGCAGCAGCCAGACAACCAATGAGCTGTGAATGTGTCTACCGAATGTGTCTACCAGTGCTCCGAATGACCAAACACTAATCTCCTTGTTAACCTGTTCTAGTTGAAATAGCTTAATTATTTAACTTATTTTCCTTTTTAAACTTGATTTACTTATTTCCCTATTCTTGACTTACAATAGTTATTCAGTGTTCTTTAGCCTGGCTGACTTGAAAGTAATAATAATAATAATAATAATAGCTAATCATAAAGCTAGTTGAGTCAGTTAAGCTTAGTTTGACTTCATTTTGTAAAAATGTTTTCAAACGTTTAAACATTTTATTGACATGCAAATCTCTGGGTAATGATGTCATGCATAGTTGCCGTTCAATCAAAACCATGTATCTCCAACTTTTTATATTTTTCAGAATTTTTAAAGAAGGAAGGAGCGTTTGTATGGTTTGAGAACAAATCCTCTACCTCTTAAAGGTGCAGTGTGTAGGATCTGGCGGCTTCTAGTGGTGAGGTTGCACATTGCAACCTGTGATGGAATAATTGATACAACTCTGTCCTTCCTGCCTGGTGCTCAGTGTCTTACCCCTTATCATGTTTTGACTTACTCCATTCCTCTGGCATCTCTGACCCTGGTTGCCCTAGCGACTGGCTCTACGGTCTCCCTTACCGACACAGTTGTACAGATAACGGTGGCTCCTCTAGACAGGACTCCAACCCAATAATGTCAACAGAGGGACACTCTGACAAACACTCAACTCAAACTTCTCCCGTGTACCAAGCCTGTAGGAGAACTACGGTGGCTGATGCAAAAATGTGAAAACGGGAATGGCCTTATCTAGAGCCAGTGTTTGGTTTGTCCATTCTGGGCTACTGTAGAAACATGGTGGTCGGCTCCGTGAAGAGGAACCACTCCCTATGTAGATATACAGTAAATGGCTCATTCTATTATCAACTGCTTTGTCCAAGGACCAGAGTTTTCTGTGGGGGCTGGACTTTCAAATACAAAAATGTTAATTAATTTATCATTGTTTAATATTAAACTTTCTAACAAAATTAATTTTAATTTTATCAGCATATATCTGTGTGAACAGATGAAAAACATGAAATCCATAATGATAACTTGATACTTAACTAGAACCCATCTTCGCCCAGTGTTCGGTTGTACTAAGCTCCACCCTCTCGTGTCACTTCTGATTGCAAAAAGCCGAGATGAAGATGGCCAAAAACCAAGATGGCGACAGCCAAAATGCCAAACACAAACAACAAACACAAACTGCTGCTTCAAAACAGCAGTCCACAAACCAATGGGTGACGTCACGGTGACACGGTCACGGTATATATATATATATATATATATATATACCTCTTCTCCTTCTATTTTGACCCTCCATTGTTTCTAAGTGGTCTCTTGCAAATCCCCTAACTTTATGAAAGTTCAAGAGTAAATCAGTGGAGTAGCCCTTTAAAGGAGCTGAGAAACCCAATCATTGGTTTTAGATAATAACAATCCCAAACACAACATAAATATGAACCCGTAACCGTCAATCAGCGGGAAATTTATTTTTCAATTCAACTCCCCGGGGGGGAGGGAATCCATTAAATTAACAACTACAACAAAAACAAAAAACTAATTGTCTGGCTCCATTCATGTTAAAGTAAACCAGTTACTGTATTAGCGTGTGCTTGTGCATAATCATGTGCCGTGAGAAAACGTGTGTATGTGCGTGAGAGAGAGAGAGAGAGAGAGACGCACACACGCAGAGACCACTGACCCCAATAATCCTCTTTCTACCAGCATACACATCTCTTTCCTGGGTGGAGCTCCGCTGTTGTCATGGCAACGGGCCGAGTGGCGGAGGAGGAGGAGGAGGAGTAGGAGGAGGGAGAGACGGCAGATAAAAGCAAACACTCTTGTTTCTCTGTGGGATGTAGTGATGACCAGTGAAGCAGCAGAGACATGCCGGGGCTGTGTCGAGACCGCACTCATTACATTACTTCTGTCTCCTCTCCTTCATTTTGCTGACAGCTCTCTCAAATGAGAGACGCGGGCTGGAGAGTGTGTGTGTGTTTGTGTGTGTGTGTGTGTGTGTGTGTGTGTGTGTGTGTGTGTGTGTGTGTAGGGGGGGGTTTCCTCTCGGCACCCTCCTGTCCTCATCACGGGTGCATCTGCCCTTTCCCTCCCCCACACACATCACTTCTCTCCCACTCTCCTTTTCCCACTTTCACCCTTCCCCACGAAACTCATAACGGCTCTCTTGAACCTGTTTCTCTGTTTGGCCTGATGGAACCATACAGTATAGGCTCCTCGAAATCTCTTCCCTGCATCTCTCGCTGTCTTTTTAATTGTCTCTTTAATTCACCCAACGAAGTGAAGACTCTTCTTTGGAGGTATTTTTAAGAAGATAGCACCATTTATCTTTTTTTCTGCTTTGTCAGTTCAATTAAATTCAAAGGCACTCAACTGGCATGAAATACAAAAAGTACTTCTGTCTCATCTTTTACCTCTCATTTTATTCTCAAGCAACGGGAAGGCGTATAAAAAGCACAACATTACACGGACATTGCATGTCATGAGGACGCATTTTAGGCTTTTCGTGTGTCATTTGTACGCCACGCAACAAAACTAAGGTAATGTCCGCAAATAGATTTAGGCAACAAAACCACTTAGTTAGGTTTAGGAAAAACGTCATGGTTGGGTTTTAAATAAGTAAATAAATAACGGAAACAACATAACAAGTACAAAAAAATACATCACAAACGTCACTAATGTAACTAACAAAACAAACCACTGGTTTGAACACCAGTCTTCTAGTCAACTCCTGGGAAGTGTCTGGGACTTTTAGTCCGAAGAACTACTTTTCAAGGAACTAAAAGGTTCCTTCAGCCCACTCACTTAGGTTTAGGAAAAACAGCATAGTTGGGTTTAAATACATAAACTAAAATGTACAGAAACAATGTAACATAAGTACGAAAAACACGTTACAATCGCCACTAACGTAACTTACAAAACAAAACACCGGTTTTAACACCAGTCTCCTGGTTAAAAGCTGTGTGTTTAGCCGGGTTTCCACCAAAAGTAATTCCTAAGACTAAAAGTCACAGAAACTACTTTTCAAGGAACTAAAAGGTTCCTTCAGCCCATTGTTGTCTGCGTTTCCACTGTCTAGAGAGCTGCAAAAATTTGGCAAATTAGTTCACAGCATGTATGAAAAAGCAACATGATGTCTGTCTCTTCTAATGTTACCGCTCACCCTCGCAATCCCTCTTTTTTTCTCTCTCTCTTTTTTTCATGAGTCGAGGGCCGACAGCAGAACCTAACTTTACTTTCAATGTTAGTGTTAGTTACCAAACAAAGAAACATGCTCTCCCCTTGTCGTAAAATTATCCTAAATCGATACTAGACTTCCTTATTTTATAAATGAAGCAGTACGCACATCAGTGACAGTCATCCCTGCAAACTCCACTCCAAAAGTTCCGGTACTTTCAGAAAGTACTCCCCCCCGACCAGGGCCTTTTTTGGGAGGAAGAAAGGCCCCATAAAATGTCCCCGAAACTTAATTTAGACCCTGGTCCCTGCGGTCAAAACGCAATGAGTTCCTCAAAAGGTTCTCAGTTATGGGGGAAAGTTCCTGCGATGGAAACAGGGCTTTTGTTGAACCACGACCATGAACGGCCTTTCTCGCTTCTTATTCTACGTCATTAGCTCTGAGCAAGCGTTAACATTGCAGTCAGTACATGGCGTACAAATGACACGCCAAACGCAAGAAATGCATTCTTCAAATGCCTTGCGCACTATCGTGGCATTCATACGCCTTTTCGTGTGAACGGGCTGTCTAAAGACTAAAGAAGAAAATGATAATGTGGCATAAAACAAGAGTTCATAGGTGCGTCCTGTGCGAGAGCATTATCCTGTTGACTCTTTAAGAGCATTTTAGTAAAAGTGAACCCTTGTAGCAGCAGTAGTATGCTTTCCTAAAAGCATGAGAGTCAAAACAAAACAAAGTATCCCCCGCAGATATGTCTCTCTCCCTCTCAGAAGTCTGTTCATTACTTGTCTCGGGATGGGTTACATGCTCTTCGCTTGCTTCTCTACCGTGGAAATGACTGATTTATAAACCGCTTCAATTATCCATTAGATAAAAGTCTCATTGCTCTGGATGCTTATAAAGGCGCAGCAGGGAAGCAGGGTTGATACAGGAACTCTCAGCTAGCGGCTACTGATTTACAGGAAGAAATATTTGGGCGTGCATGACTAAAGTCAAAACATTCTTGCTCGGAAATCAGTATATACTGTATCAGTATACTATATCGGTACATACCCCCTCAATCCATGCTTCACCCTCCAGATACGGACGACCAGTCTGCAACTACAACACGCTTTAGGGGGAGTTTTGTGCTATCAGCCATAACTGCTTTTAATAGCCTGAGCACACTGTAATAGACTTTTGTTGTTGTTATGTTCTTGTTTTGTTTATTCCTTGCTTTGAATGTTATTTCTGTGTACAGACTGTGAAAACAAATGTCCTCTATAGAGGACAATAAAGAATTAATCTGAATCTGAAACTTGTGCACTTGCTTATATGGTCCAAATTTACCAATTAACCAAAGGAAATTGTATTTATTTTTTACTGTGATAAAGCCCCTACATTAGTGTTTTCCAGGGGATGTGAGATATTAGTCCTGTAGTGACTCATAAGGTCGGTAGGCTACTGCAATTTGATTGTTGACATATCTGTATGGGCGGGCACTAAGAATAGCTTGTAATGAAAAAGAGACAGCTAATGCTAGCCAGACCTTCTCCTTTCAATAATGTAGTACAAACACTGAGGGACAGATTTCCGAAGAAAATGACAGCGTACAAATGTGCACTGCGGTTTCAGTTTGCAGCAACAAACAAGAAAAATGATAATGTAGTGATCTCTAGCTAGCGCACACTTCAATGACTTAACAAAACAAAGAACATTTTAGTTACAGCCTTTAGTGATTTTACAGTTCATTGATGGTCAAGTTCAAATTCAATTTCCCCTCTAAAACTGACAGTCGCAAATCGCGTGACCTCAGTAAATCCAGCGGAATACACAATCAACCACTGATAGGAGTCAATTTCGGGGACGGGAATCATAATAACAATAGGTCAGTTTTTATATATAAATGTGCAGTTCTAATATCAATAAACAGGAACGGGATGGGACAGAAGCAAAAATCCAGTGTAACCCTCTCATGTGGGCTTGTTGAAAACGAAGGAAAAAGACCTTCTTGCATCAACGTTCAAAGGCTACAGGGCTATGATGTACTCCAGTCTCTGGTCAACATATCCTCATACAGTTCGTATGATATCTTATGAAAAGTTATTTCTTGTTTTTGTGTGTTCTCCTATGAGCGATCAGTGCTTGCGCAAACAAGAACCTGTTGTTTAGGCAACAAAACTACTTGGTTAGGTTTAGGAAAAGATCGTGGTTTGTGTTCAAATAAGTAACTTTGTTACGTTAAATAACTATGTAACAATAATAATAATAATAGTAAATAACTTGTTAAATAACTTACATAAGTGAAGTTAGTTAAGTGCGTAAGTTACGTAACAAAAGGTAAAATAAGTTGAACTTTGGTTTCACACGGGACACAAACAGCGGTCTCCTGCTGGGTGAAAGTCCTGTGATTGTTTCAACCAACGATCCACTCCAACCTCCTCCCTACATGGACTTCTCTTGCTCTTTATACTTCGTCACCTGACTTCCTAAGCGGTAGCCCTTCCCTGAAGCTTAGATGCTGTTTCCACATTTCCAAATAAGGTTTTATCCTCTTTTGAAAAATGTAAAAAAGAAAATAATGTGTGAAGCAGTAATTGTAAGATGTTTGTTTGATGAGATTGTGACATGATAAGGAGTCTCTCTCCACAGTATTCATGACTCAAGGGTGGCTGAAGACTCCCGTACTTACAGTGGATGAGACTGGGTTTAATTGCAGCAATTTAAAATGTCCCTGCTAATTATGTAAAACATAAAATACTCACATCCTGTTAATTTCCAGCAAAAAAAAGAGCAACATTTTTACCAAAAACTGTAGATGTTGAATAACAGTCAATTTATTTCAGTATTTGCAGCTCTGATGAAGTATCTGAAAATGTTCCACTTGTTCTGCTGAGGCTGCTAAAGCTTCTTTTATCTTCAAGCCAAATGGAAACGATTGAACATCAGCAAATGACACACAGAGATTCAGTCTCTCCTTTCCTCCTGTCCTCTCTCTCACAGTCTGCTTTTACTGTCTGCTGCACTGTCTCACTAACTGCTGTAATTATTCAAAATCTATCCTTGATGTTGTTTTTTTTCCTCCCTCTAACTTTCAGTAATGTGTTTTTTCAATGCACTAAAGATTACAGCGTGTGCCGAACAATGTCTGCTTCCAGAGCAGTTCAGTGAGAAGAATGGGCTGACCCCAGACGCAGAGATGAATGGAGAGATATAATGATCATATTTACATCAATGCAATTCACAAATATTTAATAACAATGAGCTATTCGTATTTTAAAATGATATGACACGAGGCAATAAGAAGGAGGATAAAGGAAGTTAAAAAGGCAGCTCAGGATTATTATGGCTAATTGTAGTAACAGTGTTGTAAGGGTCGGAAAAGGCATAAAAGATGAGAGAATAAAAGGCAAAGTCAGGGCTGATCACTGTATTATGCTGCCACTAAAACAAGCACAGATGATGAGAGAGAGCTGAATGACTTAAAAAAAAAGATTCCAAAGTTGCAATAATGACAACTGCATCTAGAAGTGTCCTCATGGTTTCTGAGAAAATGAGCTGTCAATGTTGTGATGATAGCAACATTCATATACGAGCATCGACTAAAATAGTTAATCGCATCTAATTGCAAATCAATCACACATTTTTCATCTGTTCAAAATGTACCTTAAAGGGAGATTTTTCAAGTATTTAATACTCTTATCAACATGGGAGTGGGCAAATATGCTTGTTTTATACAAATGAATGTATATATTTATTATTGGAAATCATTTACCATAACACAATGACCAATATTGTCCAGAAACTCTCACTCAGTACTGCATTTAGCATAAAAAATGTGCTCAAATCATAATGCATCATGTCTGTAAAGGGGAGCCTCGTGGGTACCTATAGAACCCATTTTCATTCACATATCTTGAGGTCAGAGGTCAAGGGACCCCTTTGAAAATGGCCATGCCAGTTTTTCCTCACCAAAATGTAGCATCAGTTTGGAGCGTTATTTATCCTCCTTCACAACAAGCTAGTATAACATCGGGTCTGTATCAGTATCTTCACTCTAGCTTTAAAACTGAGCCCACTACAACCTAAAAATCGCAAGTTGCGTTAATGAGTTAAAGAAATTAGTGCCGTTAAAACGAATTTACGTTAACACGTTATTATCGCATTAACTTTGACATCCCTATTTTATTTAAAGATTTGATTTTTTATGAAGACAAACAGGTCAGAGTTTTTCCACAAACATCAAGTCTCGCTTAGCTTTAACAGCTGTTGATGTCTTGGTGAAGAATGTAATAAGGCTGTTTTCAGTGACAGTCGAGGACACAGACAGCACATATATCAACAACCCTTATTGGAATGAACATCTTGAATAACAAGACTTTACAATTTGTTTACTCTCATGTCATAACTACAGAGTGAGTGATTCATTAATTTGGCATTGACAAAAGCAAAACATATTGACCACCTGATTGGCTATAGGGCAGGTTAATGTAATGATTGTTGTAAATGGGCTTAAAGGAGAGAGTCATCTACAATTTATCGGTGTCTGTCAGTGACTAGTGGGTCTGTTATCAGGCTATTAAATAGGCGTTATCAGTCGCTATAAGCTCCATAGATGTGGGTCGATAGGGACCTACTACACACACTAGCAGGTTTTATCATCTATTCACATGGTAGATCACCGAAAAAAGGTATAAAAGAACACAACAGTGATTACACAGATTGTGAAACGTGGCGTTTGAAACTTTTTTTTTGACTAAACCTAAAGAAGCCTTTTTGTTTGTGTTCAAAACGTGACGTTTCATTCAGTTTTACATGTTAGAACATGTTGCTTTTAAATTTCACTTTCACTTTGACAACAAAGTAGGCATAGTAGGCCCCTATTGACCCACATCTATGGTGCTTATAGCGACTGATTACACCTATTAAATGGCCTGATAACAGTCAAAGCGGGTGCCGTGTCAGTATCATGAACTGAGACAAACTGGAACAAGGTTTGCATCATGTTTTCACAGAACCAACACGTAGGCTGAGTACATTAGAGCAAAAATCGATCAGGGACGAGTGAAGAGAAATAGCAGGATCGGAAAGCAGAAAAATAATTGCTACACAACATTTATTTTTTCAGACGTTTCTCTAATCCTTCCTTTTTTTCTTGTGAATTTCAAGAAGTAGGCCTACTTTATTAATCCCTCCTGGGGAATTTCTTTTTTTTTCACTCTGTTGTTATTTTCATTACATACACACACGCACATGCATTAGTTGTGGAGAGATGCCAGAGTGTCAGGCGCTCCAAGCATTCTTGCTCAAGGGCACCTCGGCACCGTCCACCCTCCAGTTCCTGTAAGCCAAGTCCCTGCTTCTGAGCTACTGTCCCCCCTTCTCAATAATACTTCATTTTTAGACCTCTAAAACGTACTCAAATAATCGTTTTTTGGCTGACTTGCAACTATAACCCATAACAATTTGCAGTCGATTATTTCCAAATATATATTGCTTCATTTTTAAGGAGTGACGAGCCTAAAAGTTCAGAACCACTGCTGTATACAATAATACTGTAATAACAGGGGGACTAATTTGGAGGACTTGATGACAGGGGTGGTGGGCTGGTGCTTTTGTCACATAGGCTAGTAGACACACAGACAGTCTATAGTCTCTCTCAAACATGATATATTAGATAGATAGATAGATTGATAGTAACTTTATTAATCCTGAGGGAAATTCGAGTTTCCAGCATCACAGTTCCATAGTGCAAAACATGTTAGTAAAAAGGCAGTAAAAAAGTTAGTAGTGCAAAGTAAGAAGTACAAAAAAATATACCAGATATAAAAATACAAGGAGATTAAAACTGAATATAGTGCAGGGTAACAGCTGTGATACACGACTATTACAAACAGTGAATATAGTGCAGCAGAGTCTGTTATAAATGAGTATAGTACATTATTATCTGTCCTGCAGACCGTCCTCCTTATTTGCAGTACCCTCAAATTTGCAGGTTAAAATAAACCCATTTTATTATGACAAACTGTCATTTTATGAGACAGCTCATGAATGGGCTGCAGATGTGTTTATGTGTGTGCGTGTGTGTGAGGGTGGGGGTGGGTGACCCATTTATTGTGAACATCATTAACTAACAATAGCATAATGGACATTCTTTGTATAGAAACTCCATCTATTGTCAGAGATGATGCTCAAACCAAACAGTGTTATTATTAGTGTTTCAGTAATTAGAAGTGTGCATCGGTGGGAGGGTCATTGACGCCAGTAATATAAATTCAGTGTTAAAGTATATCTATATGTGCAATAATGCCATAATGTGTGGGCAAAAGGCAAAGTTTCTTCACCAATCTGTGAATTAAATCTGTATGATTTAAAAGACAGAATCACCTTCAATCAACGAGCATGCATTCATTCAAATAAGCATTGTGTCTTAAATATAATAGAATTTTTTTTTTCTGAAGGAGATAAAACATGAATGATTCCTCCTCCTCATTAACTAACAATAGCATAACGGCCATTCTTTGTATAGAAACTCCATCTATTGTCAGGGATGCTCAAACCAAACAGTGTTATTTCAGTATTTCAGTAATTAGAAGTGTGCATTGTGGGAGGGTCAGTGACGCCAGTAATATAAATTCAGTGTAAAACTATATATATTTGTGCAATAATGCCAACGTGTGGGCACAAGGCAAAGTTTCTTCACCAATCTGTGAATTAAATCTGGATGATTTAAAAGACAGAATCACCTTCAATCAACCAGCATGTATCCATTAAAGGTCCCATATCGTGCTCATTTTCAGGTTCATACTTGTATTTTGGGTTTCTACTAGAACATGTTTACATGCTTTTATGTTTAAAAAAGACTTTATTTTCCTCATACAGTCTGCTTGAACATACCTGTATTTACCCTCCATCTGAAACACTCCGTTTTAGTGCATTTCAATGGAATTGCAAAGGAACTGCAACAGAATTGCATTGATAGATGACAGCTTGGGTCCATGTTTACTTCCTGTCAGCTGTTGTCATTCACATACACTGCAACGGGAAATAAACTGGGACCCATTTAGAATGTTTATGTTTAAAACTTTGAAATGGTCTAAATATTGTAGATTCGTGACATCACAAATGGACAGAAGTCCTGACGGCTTGTTTCAAAAGCTCAGTTTCTGAATACGGGCTGTGTGTATTTCTCCATGGATTAAGCGTTTCGATACTTTCACAGTATTTATATAGAACTTAAACCTGCTTTATAATACAAAAGCTATGAATGTCTTTTTTTTTACAATATGGGACCTTTAAAATAAGCAAGTTTCTTGTTGTCTTATAGATTTTATTTCTGAAGGAGATAAAACATGAATGACCCCTCCTCCAAATGAGAATGAATGGGGCTAGCTGAGATGAAGCAAAGCAAAGCGACCGCAGAGAGCCATGAATGAAGAAGAGAGAGAACAAGTAGGACGCCAGTAATATAAATTCAGTGTTAAATTATATCTATTTGGCAACAATGCCATAATGTGTGGGCAAAAGGCAAAGTTTCTTCACCAATTTGTGAATTAAATCTGGATGATTTCAAGACAGAATCACCTTCAATCAACCAGCATGCATTCATTAAGATAAGCAAGTTTCTTGTTGTCTTATAGACTTTTTTTCTGAAGGAGATAAAACATGAATGATCCCTCCCTCCTCATTAACTAACGATAGCATAATGGCCATTCTTTGTATAGAAACTCCATCTATTGTCAGAGATGCTCAAACCAAACAGTGTTATTTCAGTAATTAGAAGTGTGCATCGTTGGGAGGGGTCAGTGATGCCAGTAATATAAATTCAGTGTTAAATTATATTCATTTATGTGTGGGAAAAAGGCAAAGATTCTTCACCAATCTGTGAATTAAATCTGGATGATTTAAAAGACAGAATCACCTTCAATCGACCAGCATGCATCCATTAAAATAAGCATTGTTGTCTTATATGTAATAGACTTTTTTTTTCGGAAGGAGATAAAACATGAATGATCCCTCCTCCAAATAAGAATGAATGGGGCTTGCTGAGATAAAGCAAAGCAAAGTGTCCACAGAGCCATGAATGAAGAGAAGAGAGAAGAAGTAGGATGCTTTCAAACCCCCTCTATTGTCAGGGATGATGCTCAAACCAAACAATGTTATTATTAGTATTTCAGTAATTAGAAGTGTGCATCGGTGGGAGGGTCAGTGATGCCAGTAATATAAATTCAGTGTTAAATTCTATCTATTTTTAGGCAATAACGCCATAATGTGTGGGCAAAAGGCGAAGTTTCTTCACCAATCTGTGAATTAAATCTGTATGATTTAAAGACAGAATCACCCATCTGTGCACTCTCATATCGCGCAACACTGGCAGCTATCCTACGCTCCTCTGACCTGTACTTATTATCTGTACCTAAGGTCCGCACAGAACTAGATAAGATGGCCTTCAGCTATTCTGCTCCCTTTTCCTGGAAGACACTGCAAGCTAAGTTGAAACTGGGAAATCTGATTACTTTTGATGAATTCAAAACATTAATGAAAGACCTAGAAGCAGAGTCAATCAGGAGCTGTCTGTGTTTCTGAATATTTTCACTTTAACGTTGGCTTCAAACATTTGATTTTTAATGTGTTTTGTATGATATTATGCTATGTATATATTCTGCATTTGTTTTATGTTGTGGAGTCTGAAACTTTAATGTATCTTTAAATGCTGCTGTCTTGGGCCAGGTCTCTCTTGCAAAAGAGATTCTTAATCTCAATGAGTACTACGTGCTTAAATAAAGGTTAAATAAAAAAATAAAAAAAATAAATCAACCAGCATGCATTCATTAAAATAAGCATTGTTGTCTAATATGTAATAGACTTTTTTTTCTGAAGGAGTTAAAACATGAATGATCCCTCTAAATGAGAATGAATGGGGCTTGCTGAGATAAAGCAAAGCGACTGCAGAGAGCCATGAATGAAGAAGAGAGAGAAGAAGTAGGACGCTTCATCAACCTGCTGTTCCTCCTCTCCTCCACCAGGCGACACTGTTTCTCTCCTCCCACAAAAAAATAAAACGCGCTCCTCTCCGGACTAGTCTGATCACATGCTGGGAGAGGTTTGAAGTTGCAGCTTCATGTCACACACACATGCGTAACCGACAAAGTGAATGGCACAAAGTGACACCGAGGAGGCGACCACCAGAGTGAGGAAGAGGAGAGACTATACCCTAGTTGATGATCCACAACAGCTGGGTGAAGAGGGAGGAAGAAGAAGAAGAAGGATGATGAGGATGAGAGCCGCGGGAGGCTGTAGTAGTATCCCACCACCCGGGCTTTTTAGGAGTTGAAGCTGAATTTGGAACCAGTTTTTTGAGAAAAAGTTGTATACAATGGTTATAAATGGGTCTCACCTGAACAGCTCCTCGTGGCCAGCAGCAGCAGACCCCAGCAGCAGCCTGAACCGCCCGCCGTGGGTCACCACAACTTTAGGGTGCTTCCTCATCTTCACCATCGTCGTCGACATCCTGGGCAACCTCCTGGTCATCTTCTCCGTGTACCGCAACAAGAAGCTCAGGAACGCAGGTGAGTCAGAGTCAGTGTGGTGCGTGCGTGGATGAATGTGGCGACGTTTTAAAACAACAACAACAACAAAAGTCACATTTTTAAAGTGACAACACAGGGTGAGACAAATCCAGTTTTATGAATCAATGTCGTGGCTGCTTATCGGCTGTGTTATTGTGAGTTATTTGTGTCATTTTTGGATGGTTGTCCATCTTCTGTCATCACAAAGCGTCAAGATGCGCAATATCACACCAGTCCCCATTGACGTGGCTTAATATTGTTGTTTTTTATTATTTCCCTCATGTTGTATCACTTTAATATCACTATAAATACTTATACTTGTGGTTGCTGTCCAGTTCGGCTTTATTGTTAATGGACAACAACAACAAAAAACTCGGTCACATTTTTTTTTTTAAAGTGACAACACATTGTGAGACTAATCCAGTTTTATGAATCAATGTAGTGCTGCTTATCGGCTGTGTTATTGTGAGTTTATTGCGTCATTTTTGGACGGTTGTCCATCTTCTGTCATCACAAAGCGTGAAGATGCACGCTATCACACCAGCCCCCATTGACGTGGCTTAATATTGTTGTTTTTTATTATCTCCCTCATGTTGTATCAATTTAATATCACTATAAATACTTATATTTTTGGTTGCTGTACAGTTCGGCTTTATTGTAACGCACAGTTGTGAAGGGGATTAAATGTCACAGTGTAGGTCAGTGACATGTCTGTATGGCAGGCTCAAGAGGAGAAACACAGTTACAGTAGTGCAGTAATTATTGACACAGTCTGAATGAAGCCTGCATGGGGAAAGCCCAGCTCTCTAATGCTTCCCAGGGCTTTTCCACTATCGATGTTACTCCAAGCCTGCAGATTTAATTCAATAATGACATTTTTTTTTTAATGCATTAGTGCAGCTCCATGATGAATGTGTGTGTTTTTTTTTTATGCACACCACTTCACTGTGAATTTAATTAACATTATGGGGCTGTGGATTAAATCCCCAAGATTGATATACACACACACACACACACAGCAGTGAAAGTGGTAAAACGCTCCTAATGTAATAGTCAAAGAGGACAGAGAGAGACAGAGAGAGAGAGAGAGGGGGGAAAACCCAAGAGGCTCCTGTCTGTCTGTCCTGTTGTGAGATCCAGCACACACACACTGACTGGCAGCTCCACATATCATGGCTGTCATCATTTGGAGACTGCAGTAGGGTGATTTGCTAAATACACTCCTGACATTACCGTTTCACTCACCGCAGAAAATGTTGGGGGTCAGAATAGATTTACATCATGTTGGATAGAGAGCGGAGAGAGAGCACCGGCAGAGGGATATTAAGTGTTATCTGGGATGTACAAGGATATGATTGCCTCTTAACTGCAGAGATTCCCCCTGCAAGCTCCCGTTGCTTTACAGTTATCAGCGTTTGATAAAGCACACATGCAGTATAGGTGCCCTGGATTTTTTTTTTAATAGAGCTGCTCGCTTGTAGCCGAGAAATAGAATTTGTCTCTGAAACTGTGTGATTTTGTAAAAAGTCACGTCATGGCATGTGAAATTGTGAAAGTATGATACAAGACTAGGGATGCACAGATCTGACTTTTTCAGTACCGATAGCGATACCCGGGCTTTGGGTATCAGCCGATACCGAGTTCGGATCCGATACCAGTGTTTAATAAATAAAGCCGTATGCCTCACTATGTGGAAGCTTGTCTTAAACATTCCTAACTTTGTAAAACAAAATGTAACAAATACATATATAGATAACATAACAGAAATTTACTGAATCTTTATTTCTCATTAAAATAATAAATCATACACCAATAACTTCTTCAAAATCTTCAAAATTAACAGGAATTACAATTCAAGTGTAAACCTTTTTTTAATGCAGCAACAAATAGGTCAGAACTTAAACAGGAATTCAAATTCCAGTATATAATCTATATAGTATATAAACATAGAATTGAATTGAATAGACTGACCTCATTGTCACAGATATCCAGCTATTTGAGCCAGTATCAGGCCCGATATCTGATCCAGTATCGGTGCATCCCTTTAAAAGAGGAGATACACATTTAAGAAACTTTGAAGTTGTCCCATTAATTATGACTAATTACATGTAAGGAGGTCATAATGCAGCAGAAGCAGGGATTTAATCAAGCGTGCCTCATATTATCTGCATATTCAACACTATATGGTCGAGCATTACTAGCTGGAATCACCATTTATTTATTCAGCTCATTGGACAATTCAATTTTCTTTTCGCCATGCCGGATCCACGACGAAGCATCCCGAGGAAAAGTCAAATGATGGAAAAAACCCTTGGCTTAATTGTGTTTCGCAAAAAACGTCCGTGAATACTAACAAGTCGTACGCCGACTGATGACGTGGCTCCTCATGTTCATGCCTCTGAGGCGCATTCGCTACTTTCCATTCAAGCTGTGAAGACGTGCATGCCTAACTAAAGGCTCTCACAATTTTCCGTTCAACGAGCCATTGGCAAATCGTATGCAAGTTGGCAGACGTATTGATTAGTGTGAAAACTTTTCCATTCATACTTTCATCACTGTTGGAATGTTTTGGCGACGGGTGGGCTGCTACTGTTTGTCTTCCTGGCCCTTATCTGTGGGAACTTGATGCCACAGATGATTGTTTGATACACATCCACAAATCTCACCAGTCTAAACTTTCAGGGTTGTTTTTATTTTAACTGTGAACATTTTCTGTCCACAAAGAACTCAATTTCCTGTTCTTGGAATAGATCGAATCTCCTCCACAGAAATACAAGTGGGCATAAATTTTCTTGGCATGAGCTAAACTCTGTTAGAGATTGCACAGCAGTCGAACAACAAGGGGATAAATTAACGAGTAATGGAATATACTCAGCGGAGAAGCTGGCAGGCTGTGTGGTCACATATTGCGCTGCTGTCTGTGCATGGCCAAACCCTACGACGGTGCACGGAATGAGCGAGTGAGCGTGAAGCCAGCAACACATGGTGAGCGGTTTGAGCTGCATGGCTGGATACAGAATCAACGCTGTGAGCTCAACTCACTGCCAATAAATCATATTAAATGTACCTGTTCTGTTGTAGATAAAGACGTTTTTAAATTCATGCTGAAGAATAAACAACAGGTGCCAAAAAGGAGCAGTCTCAGCTGACTGCTTGTCTAGAGAGTGAGACGTTAGCTCACGAAATATAACACAAGAGAGTTTTATGTGGCTGTTTTTTTTATCTTTTTGATGACAACAGACAACCCGATCTCACGGGAAGTCGTATAAATAGCACAACATGACATGGACATTCCGTGTGTCATGCAACACATCTACGGTAACGTTCGCAGTTAGGTCGACGCAACAAAATCACTCACTTAGGTTTAGGCTACAAAACCACCAAGGGGCCGTACCCATGCCGTGTTTTTTGGGTGCTCAAACACGGGAGCGATGCCGTTGCGACGCGCAAGTGTCCCCAAGCGCCTATTTTTCTGGCCGAAACAGCTGCGCCCCGAGATAAAAATGTTGTTGTAGCACGCATTGCATGTCATGTGACAAGGAACGACCAATCACAGCCGGCAGATATCTTTTCTTTCTCCTGTAAATATCAGTCCATGGTAAATATATGGAGGAGAAGTTTATTGTTTTAGTGCAAGACTACCCAGAGCTTTATGATCTGTCCCAGGAACTATTTTACTTCACCTTTTCTGTCTGAGAACGTCACGACACTGAAAGGTCAGCCAGACTGACGCAAACAAATCGAGCAGTAAAGCTACTGTGAGGGATTGACGGTGCTGGAAATCCATTTATCTCTGTTTTGATTGTGTTTAGTGTAATCATTGAGGCTTACTGATTAATTACCACAACTTCATCATCATCATCATCATCATCATCATGGCACCACACAGGTTTTTGTTGCTTAGTAACGGTGGGCACAACAGTAGCGCAACCTCCGAACACCTTCGATAAAAGGATGAAAGCTGCACGCATTTTTAGATGCGGCGTGTGAACGGCCCCTTAGTTAGGTTCAGGGAAAACAATCATGGTTGAGCAATGTATGCATACATTGTCAGTACAGACTATATGGCGTCTAAAAGACACTCCGAAAGCAAAAAAAGGTGTTATTGCACACTAAATGCCTTGTGCATTACCGTGTCATTCATACTGCATACGGCTGCAACAGAAGAGAATACCAAACAGGGTCGCCCTGTGTGATTGCCTTTTCATCGTGTAGATTTCTTTTTTAGTACAACACTCTTAGTTTCTCCGTTTTGTTATATATTGTATGTCAAAGAAGACAATGTGCTGATTTGACACGCTGAGAAAAGGGGTTAACATTTGATTTAATTTAAGCATAGTGGCAAAGTGGAAAATCTGAGCAGTCCTTGATGGCCAGTGTAGCATCCCGGCAAGGTTGTGTGTCAGCAGTCCTCACAGCACAACAGTGGCATCATTGCTCTTTTCCACTCGTGTGTAGTCAGCTTGAGTTAGTGGAAGAGAACGAAAGAGAGGTGCAAGATGTCTGTAGAAAATCTGAAAAGTCTTATTCGTGTCACATCATCATGATTTGTTCCAAGGCACAAAACTTTACAGGTTCAACAGCACGGGAGGTTTAAACGTACCTACTGTACCATTCACAGTCTGAGGTGACAGACAAAGACGAGCCTCGGTGTGCTGGGACCTCGGGTTCGGGTAGAGAGCGGGGTTGAGTCGTATGAGTGTGACAGTTTATCCTTTTTCAGTATTGCGCAACTTGGCTGAGTGCCTGCACAATGTTATTTCCAATCGTTCATTACACCTCTAGTATCTGTTACAGCTCTCAATGTAATGAATATTTTGAGGCATTAATGCAGAATTAAGTGGTATTTACATGTGTCTCCAATTAAAAAAAATGAATGTTTTAGGTTCCTAAATATCCATTGGCTTTGTCGGGAGATCCTAAAAGGAAATTGGCTCCGCGCTGTGGAGCTTAATAAAGAGATGACTGTGAAAAGAAAACAAATCCCCTTCTGTGGACGATGTACGTATGTAGTAAAATGTTGATTTCGCAGCATCCTCTTTTATTGTCATCATGAGGGGAGCCGTTTGAAAGACTTGTTTTGTGAGAAACTGTAATCCTTTAGACCAGGCTTTGTCCGTGCTGCATATATCTGTATCTAGATAGCACGAGTAATGTGATGAAACTGGTGAACAACGAGTTTCTTGGGTTGAATTTGTTATGCCAGAATAGAGGTTAAGGAAAGAATGTGCTCGTGTCTCTTACGGATACATTTATTAAATTAGAAAGTTGGTTGAAGGTCACTTTGTTGAGTTGAAATTGAGTGGCAAGCTGTTGTTTTTACTTTGCTTTAATGTTTCACTTGCATCTATAAATCTACTGTATGTTGTCCTTTTCTTCTAATAATCCTCAGTTTAGTTCTCAAACAATATCAGTTTCTCAATTCATGCTGTGCCCAGGGACCATCTGGACCACTGCACGCTTAAATGGCTGTCTTTTATTTTTATTTTTTTATTATCAATTTAACCTTTACTTTACTAAGATAGTCCCATTGAAATCGGTTTTCCAAGGGAGTTCTGGACAAAATGACAGCATGAAAGTTTCACATAAAAGCACAAATAACAGACTTAACAACAAAACAGCAAAAAGTTAAAAACAACATATGAAGTGACCGAGTTTGTGTGACCGGTTGCTGGAGGGTGACCTTGAAGATGTGTTTTGTGCTGTTATCTGTTTTTATGTCATTTTGTTGATTGTTTGGAGCAGGTGATGCAAGATAAAGTTTTGTGTGAATGGACATTTAGGTTTTTATCTTATCTTATGATCTTAAAACAAACAAACACAATTGCATCAACCAGGAATTAAAATATCCACTATCGGCTGACCTATTTTATAAAAAAATGTGCAACAAAAGTTGTTCCATTCTACAATTGCATTAGGAAGACAAATACTACTTATTGTACTCTCTGAAACTGTGTGTTCCCTGAATGGCCAAACTTTTTTTGCAAAGTCTAGGTGAAGAATTCAGTAACACGTCTTTAAAAAGGTTGCAGGTATTGTGGAGCTACACGGCGTAATGTATCCTCTGCCAGCGGTATCAATACCGGCCTGCTGGATCATGTGTTCTCACCTCTGATGACAATGCTACCTCTTTGTGAACCCTGCTGTGCCCCCTTTTGCTGACACAGCTACAGTTTCACCCACAGTGACTGAGAGACAGGAGTGTTGAGAGCATACTGGCTGTTAAAGCTTATTTGCCACATCACGATCAAAGCCATTATAGCTTTAAGTAGTCAGACGTGTTGTATCGAGGAAAGGAGTGCCTACTCTATAACAGTTATTAGTCCCCCTCCACTCAAAAATGTTATGACTTCACGTGGGTGTTTGAGCTTCACTGTGCATGAATGATGTATGTGCGGAGTTTGACACCAGAAGGCTGTTTTTGTCTCTGAGTCGTGTCTCTGCGCTCACTTTAAAGCCGTAATCCTTAAGATTTAGATCGTCCTGGTTGATTTGGTGCCGGTTGAAAGCTTTTAATGTGAGGCAGCGACGGCGGTGGGATGTTCTGTTTGCATTAGCAGTAATTTATAACAGTTCTGACACCGTGGAAAGAGAGTGGGCCGTAAAGAACAAATAACCCCCATAAATGGTATAAAAAAATAAAGGTGAGGAAACAAGACAAGATAAGTTACAGTATGTACACAATTAGTGGAAAAAACAGGTGTATATACTGTGTATGTTCAAAATGTACCTTAAAGGGAGATTCATCAAATATTTAATACTCTTATAGACATGGGAGTGGGCAAATATGATTGCTTTATGCAAATGTATGTATATATGTATTACTGGAAATAAATAACTGACACAAAACTCTCAAAGGTACTGCATTTAGCATAAAGAAATGCATAAATCATAGCAGGCAGGCAACAACAGCTGTCAGTGTGTCAGTGTCCTGACTTGACTATGACTTGCTCCAAACTGCATGTGATTATCATAAAGTCTGTAAAGGGGAGACTCGTGGGTACCCATAGAAACTGTTTTCATTCACATATCTTGAGGTCAGAGGTCAAGGGACTCCTTTGAAAATGGCAATGGCAGTTTTTCCTCGCCAAGATGTAACGTATGTTTGGAGCGTTATTTATACTCTTTCACGACAAACTAATATGTCATGGTTAGTACCAATGGATTCAGTAGGTTTTCCAGTTTCATATGATACCAGTAACGTCACTCTAACTTTAAAACTCAGCCCGCTCAAACCTAAAAATCGCAAGTTGTGTTGATGTGTTAAAGAAATTAGTGGCGTAATAACTAATTTGCATTAACGCGTTATAATCGTGTTAACTTTGACCGCCCCAAAATACATATATAAAGCACCAATGACTAACAATAAAATAAGAATAAAGTAAAAATGTCTATGAGCAAATCAAATGTAAACAATACAAATAGCGCCAAGAATTAAATACTGAATGGATATATATATAATGGACTGGTTGATTATGTACATGTATACATGTCTATATACTGTATGTACAGCATGTAGGATTTATACAGTGAAGTAGGAGACATATTGTGTGCAGCAGTTAAACTTTTGAAGTTAAAAATGTTTGCATACTCATAGATTCAGAAGGATTAGATGTAATTTGATGAAAAACATATTAGAAACAAACTCTTTATGTCATAGGACATATATGGAGGGGATCTGTAATGTTTCTCCTTTGTGTGGGAAGCAGATTCAGCTTTTCTATAAAGTATTTAACAGAGTTAAAGTGGGCCCCAAAGCTCAAGTTATTAAAGGGGCCCTCAATAACAGAAAAGGCCTCAGGTTAGGGAGTATGCCTGTATGCTGACGTTGACACCATTATCAGATTAAGCTCCTTATAAAATAAACTCAATCTCAGAGCGGTCGTCATCATGACTGAAATATTGGATCAGAATTTGATAGCAGTCCCGAGTGTTTATACAGGAGTTCATTGTAATGTGAAGAAAAAACACCAGGTAATGCAAACGGTAATGTAATAGACAACTTTATTTAATTAAAGCCCGTATTTGGCCGAGGGCTGGCATCTTATCATTCCTACTGTTCTCTAATGGACACGCGAACGCGCGGGAGTCACAGCTGCTCGCTGGGTTTGTCAGTTTCTGTGGTGATTGCTGTGATAAGCATCGGAGCGGCACAGTATGGTGGAGCAGCTTAACAGTATCAGGACAGAGAGAAAAGGGCTCAGTGGGTGAAAAACATGGACTAATTGGGGACCCACAACAGCCAGCAGGTCATGACTTTGCAATTAATTTATAGTTTGCCCGAGCTGAATAAATGAACATTGAGTGGGAGAGGATAAAGATCTCCTTCTTTTACTCATGAGGCACTTAACTCCCAGCTATAGATTAGTTAATGCCCCTGCTGTCAGCCGGGACACGGAAAAAAAAAAAAAAAAAAAAAGGAGCGCTTGCTATCGTGCCCCGAGGCTGCTTTGCACCTGATAACTTAAAGTCAGCAGTAACCGTTTCTGTCAGTGCTCCTGTGTGTCCTAAAACATGTTAAAGACTTTATACGTTTTAATTACGCCTGGCTTGCAGATCTACTTTGCACAGATTTCCTGTCAAGGGGGCTTTTTGGCTCTCCGCGAGGATTAAAACTCAAACATTAGATCACACACAGATCTAATTAGGTAGCAGATATATGCAGCGCTGTGGCTCCGCTGCTGGGATTGAGTGTGCGTGATGTTATCGTTGTTTGTGTTGCCAGCCTTATCTGGGCTTGTTTGCTGCTGCCTTTCACTCTCGGACGGTACATGATAGCGGAGATAAAGACAAGAAAAGGGAGGCGGCAGATTGGTGCGAGCCGGTCATAGAAATTCTTATTCTGAATTGCCCTTTCAGTCTTGTTTGTTGCTCCCGCCATGAGCGACTGGGCCTCTGTTTTTGTAACATCAATAGCAACAATTATGGGGAAATTGCTCTGTTTTTCTCTACTTGACCGCACCATTTCAGCCTTGGCAGGTGCCACCTTGTCCTGCTGGGTTTGGGCCTCTTTCAAGGGTCATCAGAGAAAGAAACATTGACCCAGCAGCAAGTGTTCATTTGACTTACTCGGTTCCCAGGTGCCTCAGCTTCTAGACGATTTCCTGATTTTCTAATATTTGCCGGATTATCTGTACACACACACAAAGCCCGCCTGCAGTAATCCATTCTGTATACAGTATATGAGGTGCGTCTGCTGGATGACAAAGAATGTAGGCTGTGTTTGTTCCACATTCCTCCTCCTGAGAAAACACCTTTCTGTTTCTTTCTTTTTCTGGTTTACATTTTACGTTTTTCCACATTCCCCTCGCCAAGTTTTTTGGCGCCTCATCTTGGCCTCCCACCTTCTTTGTACTCCTCTTCCTCCTCCTCCTCCCAAGCTCACTCACCCTAACACGCACACTCAATTTTTTTTTTTTTTCTTTTCACTTAAATTTGACCTTCCAGGCTTCATATTCCATGACACCCTGTCTGTTTGCATCAATCTGATCCAACACCCCCATCGTTCTCCGTGGACGTTATGTTGTCAGGCCGCATACCTGTAGAGGAATTCTGCCAATAGCGCTTTGCATCAAGCCAGTCAGGCAACAAGACGGTTATCACACAGACCCTGTGGATTCCAGATTATGTAATGGTTAAGTGGGCAAAATGAATTAAGCTTGTTATTTTGATCAGTGTTAAACAACGGACCAGCCTGACATGGTCGAATTTAACAAGAGCAGGCGTCTGGCATCTGGTCTTCTCCGTGGCGACCCCCCCGTGCATGTTTCCTTCCTCTGTCTGTCTCACACCCTCGCAGAGTAGAGCATGTTTTCACTTCAAAAGGAAGACATAATGAGTCTATAAATACTTATACATACAAGAGAGCAGCCATTTAAGACTCCCGCTACCCCCCTTTTCCTCTTTCCATGCCTCCCTCCCTGTGCTATTTTTAATCATTTACAATATTATACAGTGAAAACTTCTTTCTGCTTGATGGGAGCTCGGGATGACGCACATGGGAAGCTTAGGGCAGTGAGATCAAGTAAAACCTAATGCTCATCCAAGGGGAACTGTGCATAACACATGCATACTGTAGAGCGCTCACTGTAGAGCGGTAACTATTTGATTACACACACATAAACATAAGCTTCAGAGGTTAGAGATGCTGGCTGGTGATGAGAAAGGGTGCCAGTTTGAATTCCAGTTGGGAGAATCGGAACGGGGGGGAAGCGAGAGACGCTCTCCTCTGTGCTTCATTCAAGGTGCCCTTGAGTGAAGCACTTAGTCCACCATTGCTACTCAGTGGCCAACAGTGGAAGACTGTAGTTGGACTCAGCAGCTTCCAGCTGTGAATGCGTCAGATTGTATGACTGTTAAAGCAAGGCACTGATGAAAAAAAAAACTGAAACTATGCAGGGTCAGTCGATCCTCCTCGGATAGAATTTTGAAAAACGGAAAAACACAAACTGACGTCCTTATTTTCCAAATTCCTCCTCCCTTATCTCTTGTCATTTTGTCATTAAAGTTAAAAACAGGGTACGGTTCACCCAGTACACTCTCTGTGAGCCGACGCTCTCTCTCATTCAGTTGAATGGCATGTAATGATGATTATTACGGCAGACACATGAATGCCATTTGATATAACGCTGTGAACACTGTCCCATTCAGCCTTATCTGACCACAGCCTCTGGGTCCAGCGGCGTGGTTTATCACTCACTCACAGCACTGCTCTGCTCTATATACACACTCCAGATGACTGCACCGTTATAAAAATAACAATTCCAGTGACTACAAAGCGAAGAAGCGAGAGCGTAACATTCTAATAATAATCCCGAGGTTAGAAAGATGCATGTTGTCATCGTAAATTTAGTAACTAGGTTCCAACAAAGTCTAAAATAGAAAAAACAACAAGTCTTTTGTGTGATGTTATCTCCTAATTTTGGAGCGGAGGTGTTTAATTTGGGGAGGATGTGCATGCTCTGTCAGAAAATGAAAACAGGACGTATAAATGGTAAGAGACAGTTTCGTTGTTGAGGGATACAGAAAAAGAACCCAGTCTGACCATGAAAGTCTGTATTTCCTAAGACATTCACAGAGTCACGTATTTGTTCCTTCAGTCTCCACAAGACAAGATTCATCCTGAATTTCCACAGAAACCCTCTGTGAACTTGTGTGTTATACAACACAGCCAGTACAGTAGCAAGAAATGTTTTCTGTTAGATCCACTGTGAAGCACACTGAAACAAAGTATCACTGTTAATACAGAAAGGGAGTCTTTAATCGATCCACAGAAAGTAAATTTACTGGAATCAGGAGACGCTTTAAGCAATCTTCAGTGAAATCTTCAAGAAACAGATTTGTTATCTTAAAAGAAAAATGTTGTTCACTCTGGAAAACTATTAGATTTTTTTTTTTTCTCATTGCCATGTTCTTCATTTTATTTCCACTTTTTAATTGCCTTTTGAAATTAAACACACTGAACAGTGAGAGAGTTTTAACAGGCATTTTAAAACACATCATCTGATATGTGGTTCTTTTTATGAGGATCTTGTAAATTAGATTATCAAAGCTGCTCTAAGGGGCCGTACACATGCCGCTTCTAAAACCGCGTGGAAAACGCCAGCAGCGCAGCTTGTTTTTCTTTCCAATATGCTTTGTGCTCCTGTCGTGCCTGCAGTTACAAAGCAACCAAAACCTGACAATGAAGTTGCGGTAATTTAGCAGGAAGCCTCACTGACTAAACTAAACACAATCAAAACAAAGATGAATGTATTTTCAGCACCACAAAATCCCTCTCAGTAGCTCACGTCAAGATGTTCGAAGGTTCAAACCTGGGTTGGGGCCCTTATGTGTGGAGTTTGTATGTTCTCCACGTGTTATCATGGGTTTTCTCCAGGTTCTCTGGCTTCCTCCCACAGTCCAAAGGCATGCAGGTTAGGTTACATGTTCACTCTAAATTGCCCGTAGGTGTGAATGGTTGTCTGTCTCTGTGTCAGCTCTGCGATTGGCTGGCGACCTGTCCAGGGTGTACCCCGCCTTCGCCCAATGTCAGCTGGGATTGGCTCCAGCCCCCCCACCCCCCGCGACCCTGAATAGGATAAGCGGTTTCAGATAATGGATGGATGGAATTTGGCTCACCTTTCAACCGAATGTTGTGACGTCCTCTGTCAGAAAGGGTGAAGCAAGTAAAATAGTCCGTGGGATGCAAAGCTCTGGGTAGTCCTTCGCTAAAATGATTAACTTCTCCTCCACATATTTCCCGTTGACTGATATTTACGGAAGAAAAAAAGATCTGCTGACTGTTATTGGTTGTTCCTCGGCACATGACATGTGGTGCGTGCTGCAAGTTTAACTATTTTTATCTGTCATCGCGCCCCAAAAATAGGCGTTTAGGAACACTTGCACGCCGCGACGGTGTCGCTGTCGCATTTGAACGTGCCTGCCGCGCGTCTACATTAACAACATTGGATTTGAAAAGTCGCAGCATGTAAACGGCCCCCAATAAATCTTTTTATATTGGATCAAATGACTGTGTGTCATGTGACAAACCCAGGGAGCATCATCACCTAAAGGCTGGCCCACACTAAAAGATTTTTCAAATCTTAACAGATGTTGAAAATGTGAGAGATCCCACACATGATGACGTGTAATGATACATTTAATAGTTTTGTTCCTTTAGTGTGTGGTGAGAAACGATTCGGCCAAAACAGCACACCACACACTAACAGAATCATGAACAACTAGAGTCCTGACTAAAAAAAAACGAAATCTTGCAAAATCTCTCGTGATCAAACGTGACTTTAGTGTAAATAAACATGGTGGACGACGGACAGGAAGAGTTAGCGATGTTAGTTTTTGCACTACTTTGCACTGAAAATTCACAAAGGATGGATGGATGAGGTCATGGAGACACGTTAAATAAACCCTCACGTTGTTGCCACAAATGGTCCTCCATTTCTTTGATCCATCTTACTATTACGTTATGCTTCACATTTTACATTAGCTCATGCATTAGCCACGGCCTCAATGACGGCGGTGGTCGTCTTTCCGCTTCAGTCAGCTTGGTTCACAATTGGCTATTATTCTTTCCCATGTGACTGCATTATGGACTGTCCTCAGAATTTCCCACACACAACAGGATATCCGAACGTAAATATTGAACATGTATTATATACAATATTTATGATTTGAGATCGGTGCAGCCAGGATGGACTTCCGAGCCAATCGGGGATGTAAAAATCACTTTCAACATACCTCACAGCACAGGAATATCTGGAAAGATAATCTTTAGAACCATCAAAAAGTAGGGGCTTTGCTGACGGTTGTCGGAAGGGGAATCGGGCCCGAAATCGGCTCGATTCTCGTGTAGTGTGTACCCGACATTACTATGCAGTTCTCTTTAGCTCTATGCAGCTTTACAGCGACTATTAACAGACTGTTTGATGTTCTGCAACTTACCTGTTCTGCTTCAAACTGCTCTCATCAGCGTTGTTTCCAGCAGCTGTTTTCAATAAAAAGTCTCTGATAAACCCACTGTACTTTACCTGCCCACCAAACAACACACAGACAAAGTTAGCGACTACCTGGTGAACACAGTGGAGCATTTAGCTGCTAAAGAGACAGATATTTCCCTCAGGAGCTAAAAGCGAATATTGGATAACATTCATCAGCTGAACGCTAATGTAGCTCGGTTTCTGGATGTGTATAAAGGCAATTGTGTGCTAACAGCCAATCCTATCATTAACTGCTTGTTTGAGAAAACAGCCGCTCATCCATGTAATTCAGTCTAATCACCAATGAATATTCCCGTTATTAGATCTCTATTATGCAGCCAGAGTCCAATTTAGTTTTTCTTTGTCTCTGTTTTGCATCATTTAAGATCGCTTAACTCAATATCCACTTCATATAACTGCCTCTATTCTCTCTGTTATTTTAATTGAAAACCTCGTAAAAGACATTTTTAGTGGTGCCGAGGTACAATAAATGCAGACACAACTGTAATCAAATAGCAATAAAAGAAGAATACATGGCTTTATCAATTCAAACCAAAAGCAGATCAATTGTCAGTGACAGTAGGGATCCATAAGATTAGCAATTAAACCTTGGAATTGTCTCAGCTGTGTTAATGAGGTCAACTAAGTTTTGTTGAAGAATATTCTAAGTATGTGGGGCACAGTAACAGAAAGCAGATCTTTCTAACGCTGTACGAATGAATAAGAACAAATGCTGATCCCTCCTCCTCACTGAAAGAGCAGGGCAGCCAGTTTTTTTTTTTTCAATAATAGGGAACGGTGTGTCCCATAACTATCTCCAGCGATGAATCTTAAGGCTGAGTGATATACTCCCTCTAAAGGTTTGAGAGTGGAACTGGCCGCCCGCCCATGAATAACGCCCCCGCAGTCCACTACAGAGACGAAAACCGCCTCAACAATTAATTTTCTCGTAAATAAAGGAAAGCAAGATTCATTTAAAAAAAATGAAAGCCCAGTTGGAATCTCAGCTTTGGTAACAACAACATGTCAATAAGGAATCTAAAAGTAAGTTTTTCATCAACCCGAATGCCTAGATGTTTCTAATGTTGCACTCTCTCTATTGACCCATAAGTCCCGCCTCTTTTTCATTATGTGCTCCAATAACAGTTGAGCAAGCAGAACATCGGTCAACTTTCCCCTTTCATATTATACTTAGATACACATGCTGTCTCTGTTCAAAGGTAGCATTAATATGTAAGCAAGCCGGTCTCACGGGAAGGTGTATAAATTGCACGATATTACACGGACATTCTGCGTGTCATGAGGACACATTTTAGGCTTTTCATGTGTCATTTGTACACCACGTAACAAAACTACGGCAACGTCCACAGTTAGGTTTAGGCAACAAAACCACTTAGGGTTAGGAAAAACGTCATGGTTCAAATAAGTACGTAAACTAAGTAAAGTACATACGGAAACAAAGTAACATAAGTACTGAACCCCACCAGTCTAATACACTCAGCGGCATCCGGATAAACAGAACTGGTGTTGCCATGTTTCTTTTTGCCAAGCGTGTCTGACCTATCAGCAGTAAGGGGGGTCGGGACTTTGGATGGGTGAATTATGTGTTATTAACAGAAAACATTTAAATACTACCATAGTCTGGTTGTATTTTTTGCCTTTGAAAACAACATTCATTTTGACTTTGCACAGTTCAGGACCAGTTTCAAATAATGGAGTTGTTTGAGAAGGAGGTTAAATGATAGCTATGACAGCGTTTTTTTGTGCGATTAATTTGCATGTCAATATATTTTTCAAACTGTTGTTTAGTACTTTCACATGCGAATATTACGCATTGAAAAAGCAACATACTTTTTTTTCGGAATGAGGTTGAGTTTTCTGAGCTTTCGCACCGCGAATAAAGACATCAACCAATCACGTTGTGCGGAATGGGATGAGTTGCGTCTATATTTATAAAACAACAACACGGAGGCTTCGTGGTTCTAACCAAGATGGCAAATTGTATTATTCCTTTCAACCTTGACAAAGACGGAGCATACCAGATCTGCTCCCTCCGTTTTCAACATAAAATCCTTAGACTTGTAATTTTCGCAGGCGAGTATTTCCTATTTTCGTGTCGTTTATTCATCACCCCTCCCCCTGGTGTGTAAAGGCCTTGAGAGTGGCACCATGAATAGAATCTGCATAGGAATAGAAGACCGTGTCATATGCATAAAGATGGAAGTTACAAATATAGATGGTGATTAGGACTATTGTAAAGAGTACTGTAAAGACCAGTTGTTAAGGGCTCTTATTGTGGATAGATGAGTCAGTAACTCTTGCACTTTGTTTTACCCGATGAGTGATGAAAGAACAGTGATTTTAAAACAGCTTTTCAACAGCCTTTTTCAGATAATACAAGTCACACTTAGCAGTGCAGAGGTGTACACATAATTCTCAAGAGGCAGATTATGACACATTCTTCGTGGTCTGTCACATTTTTTTTTTTTTAACTAATTAGTGGAGTCCTACGCGTCCCTCTAATGAGCAACAGCTTAGTGTGTGAGATTTCCTCATCACAGTATGCTTTCCTTTAATTACCCATAAACATGCTCTCTGTGATTATTGTCTAAATGAGTGTCTTTTGTCACACTTTCCGACACACTCAGACATCGCTTGGGTTCATTCCAGCGTTCTTTGGGTGCCGTCCAAAAGCAATAGGAAATTATGCAGTAGGAAGTTAGATGTTCTTGCTGCTCAGCGCTCAGTGACCTAGTCTAAGCCTCCGTTTTCTCTTATAATATGAGAATTAATTCATGTGGCATGTAGTATTATGAAGAAATAATCTGATATATTTTATAGAAAATATTGCGCCGTGATAAAACTGTAGATGTGGATGATATCATTGCTGCTTGGGGGACGTTCATTACCACACTCTTTGCTGACTCTGCTGCCAGTCGACCTAATATCTTCTGAAATCAAATTTCAACCAGAAGCGCTGTGTGATTCAACGCCAGAGTAGACGTTAGACTCATATAGTTGCTGTTCACTGACTTAAGTAGAAGTAGATAAGACAAGAGGAGGGGAAATTAAGTGGTCATATTGAAATAGTCAGTGACAGCAAATCACAGTTAAGATGACATATAGCAGCATAACAGACTATTTTTGTATTCTGTTTCTAAGTACGTATGAATAAGGGATTACATTTAGTGGACTGAATGGTTATTTTGCCTATGGAGATGCAGGGTTATCCTCTAAAGACCTTTTCATTAACATTCTGCTGTTAAGGCAACAGCTTTGGTCCAAGTTTACTTCCTGTTGGCTACTGCATTAACAAACATTGCAACAAGAAAAACAAAGGGGCCCATTTATAATGTTTATGTTATATTTATATATCTGTGATGAGCTCAAATGAGAGGATGGGAGGCTTTGTTGATAGTGGTGCGCAATGAGAGCGTTGTTATGGATGAGGTCATAAAGGATGGCATTCAAGCATTTATATTTCCATTTAGAGCTGGTCCCCAGTTGTCTGATTCCTGAGAATTACGTAACTACTACTACTACTACTACTCGACACTATCAGCTCCTCTATCAAGGCCTGTTCACCGCTATAAATGACTTAAAGTTGTATTAAGTTTTTTTTTTATATCTTTATCCGGAAACTCAAAACAGAACAAAGCGCCTGAGATAATAATCTTAGCATGTAGCTGCTTACTTAACATCCAGCACACACAGAGCAACATTATCATTTTATCTAATTGGTGTCATGTTTCTTGACCCCTGATGGGTCAAGGCTCAATATTTCGTTATCTTTTAGCTCTGTTCTGTCCACCAACTTGGTCTGTATCTTGCTAGATTCTTGACTTTGTTTACCAGCCAGCTGGTTACTTCCGCTGGGGCTAAAACGCTGTAAAGCTGTGTTGATTAACAGTGGGTTTGACAGTACGGTTTGAGCAGCCGTTTCGTAGTTTGGTTCACTGTTCTTATCAGGAATCTCACGTAATGTAGCTGTAATGTCAGAAGACTTCCGGTACATTTTACCATACCGAACAACAACATACAAAATGTAGTGTTTCCAAAATATACCGCTGTTATGCTTTTGCGTGCATTTCATTAAAAACAGATTATTGCTTCTGGTAGCTAATGCTGAAATGTGAGGTTAGAGTACGCGGGTGGTGCAAAGTAAAACCACCGTAGGGAATGGAAGATAAAGGACAGTGATTCAAGTGTATCACAGGAGTCATAAGATAAGATACAATGAGGTAAAACTTCATTTATCCTGAAGGAAATTGATGTGCAGCAGCCGCAACACAAAGTGGGAACAGTGCTAATATAAAGAGTGACTGTAAACAAGCTCCCCAGGCCAACAGCAGTGACGAGGACCACAGCAAGTGATCAGCTATTCCAAATTGATAATACAGTGTTAACATTAGAGCATACCAAAGCTTGGAAGAAAAATAGAAGAAGTTCATTCAAGGTCCACATGAAAGCAAATGTACCATATACAGAGAATTGACAGAGGACATTTAGAGCTACTCAGACGTACAGTAGCAGACGTACTTTTGATGAATTTCTCAATAATCGATTAATCGTTTTCTTTGATGTTTTACAATGTGTATAATGTGACATATTCAAATGTCTTGTTTTGTCCAACCAACATTCCCAGGCCCAAAAGTGTTCAAATTACAACAATATAAAACAGAAAAAGAATCAGATCCTCATATGTGAGATTCTCGAAAAAGTAAATGTTTGACATTTATTGCTTGAAAAACTACTTAAATTAAGATTAACAGAGTTTCAGGTCTACTCTCATGTGCAAATTTACAGAACCAACTGAATAACTTTGAGAAACTTTAAGTGAACCAATATATCCTGTTTAACCTGATCAGACAGATGCTGCCCAGCAGCTTTAATCAAGCAAGTCAGTCTGAACTGACAATCATACCATCATCCAACGTATTCTCATACAATGGTGTGTATATGTTACAAAAACGTTATTCCTCCTTTTTCGTCCGTTTTCCTAGGAATAACCACCACCCACGTCGTGTCAATTTCTGCACGTTACATGCATACAGTCTTCAAAATAAACTTCCGCCTTCACAGGAAACAACTTCCTTAGTTTAAGCTAACAAATCTACTTAGTTTGGTTTAGGAAAAGAGTGTGGTTTGGCTGAAAATAACTCTGGAAGTGGTGTTACTTCAGTACGTAACATATGAGAGAGAAATATATCAACCCTGACTTCTGGTTTCACACGGGACAAGAACACCGGTGTCCTGGGCGAAAGTCTGGTATTTTTTGACCCACCAATCCAGCCTAACCTCCTCCCTTTTCGCAGCTCTTTATATTTCCTGGTTCACGATTAAGTGAATAACACACAGATTGATTTTGTGGGATCTACACAAATTACAATGCGTTACTTTTCTTAGGGATAGCTATGAACGGTGTATGAGCCGAGCCTCGATCATCATATATTAACCACTGGAATGGTGAAAGAGGTGTGATGCAAGCTGTTAAGTTGGTGTTTTCACAGCAGCAGAAAATGATCTCCAGTTTTGGGGTCAAGGTTGTGTTAAAAAAAAAAAATCCCCTGATGACTAGACTTATTTTACATCAAATGGTTACATCAGAACACATTTTGGCCCACAGTGCTTTTGTTGGATGGGAAAGTATAGTGCATAGTTGGCCTTCAGGGAGCTGGCGATGGTGTTGCCAGACGATGTGAACATTTTTCCTGCTGAGGGTGAAAAATGTTTGGAGAGCTGTGCGTCAAATTGTGCTGAAAGCAGAATACAAGAATCTGTCCTCCCCGTCTTTTGTAATTCAATTAGGCTTTAAAATGGGCCGCTGCAGATGCTGTCAATTATTCTGCGCAGAGGTTCAAATACAGTATCAGATCCAAAATGAGTAATTGATCGTTCATTCATCATCTGTGTCCATTAATCCCACATGAGCTAAATCATCCTGTCAAGAGTCCAAATTACTGCCCTGCGCTGTAATTGTAGGCCAGGTGTGTGTGTGGATGTGGATGTGGATGTGTGTGTGCATGTCCCTGTCTCTGTTAGGACCAGTTTGATATTCAGACTGAGGACATTTTTGCAAAATGAGGTCATCCTGACTGAGCCTCACTTAGTTGAAGTTAAACTAATATAATAGGAATAAGAAGGTTAACTTTTGGTGAGGGGTTGAGGTCAGACATGTGAGGCTCAGGGCCAAGGGTAGGATTACGTGCTAAAGAATGAATGCTGTCAGGGCCCTGTGTGTGTGTGTGTGTGTGTGTGTGTGTGTGTGTATGTGTGTCTATAAATGTGTTAATTTCTGTGAGGCTGAATATGTGAATTATGTTGTGATGTAGTGCTGAAATAATGATTCAATCAGAATCAGAGCTGCGGCTGGAAACAAGGTTAATGTGAGCAGTGAGACTGATAAACCAAAACAATGAGCTAAAAGATGCTAAAACACTCTGTAGAGCTGACAGGAACTGCAGGGTTGGTTGATAACTCTCTGTTTGTCTAGTTTGTCGATACGAGCGGCCTCTTTCACATTATACACTTGTCTAGTTTGTCGATACGACTGACCTCTTTCTCATTATACACAGTCAGTTGATCCATTGCTAATACACAATATTGATTAACGCAGCTTTAAAGTTGTTTATCAAGCAAAAATGCAAATCATTCTATAATCCCAGCTGCTCAAATATAAGGATGTGTTGCTTATTTATTTTTTTGTATTATTACAAATGTAATAACTTTGACTGTTTGTCTGATACAACAAGTCATTAGAAGACATCACTTCGGGCTCTGGGAACTTATCTTCTGAGGGGTATTTTCACTATTTTCTGACTTAACTTATTGAAAAAATATTGAAAGATTACTTTATAATGAAAACATGGATTAGTTGCAGCCCTAGCTACACACGCATGTCGCTGAATTTGCTTTGCTTATTTATTTCCCAGGATCCTTCAGCTTTAGCTTCCCAACAAAAGCGACAAACTCGGATGCATCAGGGTCCATTTGTTCCATGCCTGAAGATAGAAATCTAATATTGCATGAGGAGCGATGTCTCCTGGTATCATTTGGTTTGTTTGTGTCCCCCTTTCTACCACCAGCTTGTTGATGTCATTGTCCCAGAATATTGTGTCTATTTGTGAGTAGTCTCAGACTGGAGGAGAGAGGGTTTGTATGACAAGCGTGGGTGGTGATTGATGTGTGTCTCCCAGCTGCACTGTGTGTTTACACATGATGCTTATTTTTCTGTGTGTTTACTGTCGGTCCATGAAGCTTCTTCCATACGCATATACAGTTTCTGTATGCATACAATTGTGTGACTGTAAACACACGCATGCTTTATGTTTAAGGTAACCTTTGATCTCGTCATCATAATTATGATGGGAATGGCTGCACAGGATGTGATGAGCGGTTGAGAGACACAAATACTAATGATAACAAAAAAGATAGTGGGTTTTTAATATGGGGATTAGTGAGAATATGACATTCTGGCTGCTCTGTATGTGACTTTGAAGCAGAGCTGTTACATGCAGCAAATAGGAAATTAGAGACTGTGTCCAAAGCTTATGCTCAGAGTGACACTCTGAAAAAAAAAAAAAATGTTAAGATAAGCCGTTAACCACAGCAATAAAATACAGCTCATCTGTTCAAAGCCCTCAAATTGATGGTATGCAAGTCTGAAAACACAAGTCAAAAGATGACATTAAAAAAAAATGCAGAAAGAATTCCAACTATGGTATAAGGAGATTACATTGAGCTCTTTCAGGTCAATTGGGGTCAGATAGGATGATGGAAATAACTGCTGCACAAACCAATCATATATAATAAAGCTCAACAGATGCTAAAGCTGTGGTATGACCTCAATTTTCCATGGGAACAGCAACAATATATAAAAATATACAAAGGATTGTTTGCTTTACGACAGTTACATAACTCATTACATTACATATTCATCTCCCGAAACTATCATACAATCCTTTCTCTTGTATATTATTCTGACACCTGGCATAACAGTAGAGATATGTACCATGGATATTAATTGCCACTTAAATTGTATTGCGAACGTCAGTGCGGCTCCCTGCATACTAACCAGTATAGCTGATTACGTAGTGTCACTGATGGGTCACCAGAGAATTGTCAGCGTACCCTTCCCTTTTATGCTAAATGAAATGCACATTTATATGCTGAGAAAACCTGTGAAGAAATGCACGGTGAGAGAGGGAGGACCAAAAGTTGGAGCAATTGTTAAGAACTGGATGCGTCATCTGTAAAAAGTTAGATGTTGAGCAGAATAAAAGTATCTGCAGACTATGCAGGGCAACTGTTGCAGTAACCTCGTCAATCACCGTAAAACTAACCATGTCAGCGAAGCACGAAGGATGTCTGAGAATGAACTCCGGCTCTGACGCAAATAGCTCTAGTATATTTGTAATGCAGATGTCACAAGATGTTATAAGGCTGTTGTGGTGAACAGCAGACATACAGCAACATTAGCATAAATCTGTTTTCTGTTTGTGTCCACCTGATGGATCTAAGTCTAATATTCACTCTCCTTTAAGCTCGTTTTGGTCTCCACCAACTCCCGAGAAAATATCCCTCTTTAGCTGCTAAATGTTCTTCTATGTTCACCAGCTATAGTCACTAACTTTGTCTGCTATTTGGTGCTGGGTGGGTGGTAGGGATAGGAATTGATACGATTTTATCGATACCAATTCCATTATTAATTCCTCTTATTAAGCCAATTTTATCGATACATTGTTGGGTGTACATACAGGCAAGGCTCCAGACAAACTTTTTTCACTACCATCCCGGAAACCACCCCAAAAAAGGATTTCAACCATCCTAAAGTCAGCGTAATCCGTCAAAAATTAAAAAATGTTATCCCTTTACTTTGTTATTGTCATATATTGTGGTTATTTGCATACAAAATATACAAGTCAAATGATTGGGAAATAAGTGATCGTATTTTTATTTAAATATTTACTTTGATTAAAAGAGATTCTTGGCATCAGCAGTTTTACTTGTGTATCATGAGCTGCTTAGAGCTAGTGTAAGGCAGTGAAACAGGTCATAATTCCCTCTTTAATATCTATTTTATATTGCTGTGAAAGCATCTCCTTCAAACAACTGTATTTATCCAGTTTTCTCCTGAGATTTCTTTTTTACAAGATTACATTTGAACACATCATGATAACCTTATAATTTACCTTCGCCCAATACTAATTTAGTGAATAGAGCTTGAGCACCATAATGTAACTCAATTTAGTACAATTATAGAATCATTTAGCTCCGCTATTTAGCCCAGCAGGACCGTGTCAGTGACTGCTAACAGCTTCCGTTAACTAGCTCTTCTCCATCATGGCTTCAAACAAACTGAAACATGATGTAGTGCGTGTGGGGTTACGTCATTGTGTGCAACAGTCGGAAATTAGCGATATGAGGAATCGATAGTCACAGAGGCATGCAATTCCAAGGAACCAGACAATTGGGAACCGGTTCTCAGCGGGAACCGATCCTCATCCCTAGTAGGTTGCATACAGTAAACAGCTGAATGCTGCTGGAAACAAGGTTGATGAGAACAGTAACCAAAACAATTAGCTGAAAAATGCTAAAATGCTAAAATGCTCCCTAGAGGAAAACAGCAGGTTTGGGTTCTTTGTGCGTCCGTCACTACCAGCGACACCTTTTAAAACCTATTGATTAGTGCAGCTTTAAGGCACAATACTAGTTCAAATTGGACAAAAACAAAATAAAACTCACGTCAACCGTACTCTTCCCAACAATCACCAAATGTGCTTTGGTCAAACTCAACTCTAATTTCAAAGAGTTTAATGTGAAAAAAATAACGAATCTACAGTTGACGTCGTCCCCACCCCCCCGCTCTTTCTCTGTCTCTCTCTCTGAAGGAAAGAGGCTGGGTTGCACGCTATCCACGCGCCATCCACGCGCCATCAGTTACACTGCGCATCTGTTATACTGTACCCAGAGGTCTTAATGTTCTGGCTGATCGAAATCCTTAAAAAAATTCCTGAATCAGGATCATGATCGAATTCATTGTGCCACACCCC
The DNA here is from genome assembly GCA_916701655.1 of Sebastiscus albofasciatus. Taxonomy (NCBI): domain Eukaryota; kingdom Metazoa; phylum Chordata; class Actinopteri; order Perciformes; family Sebastidae; genus Sebastiscus; species Sebastiscus albofasciatus. The sequence goes on along the minus strand of CAKAOI010025990.1, from coordinate 33,819 downwards.
ACCCTTCCAAAAAAAATCATTCAAATCCATCCCGGAGTTTTGGAGTAATCCTGCTAACAGACAGACAAACAGACAAACAAACAAACAAACGAACAAACAAACCAACGCTGGTGAAAACATACTGTATCTTCCTTCAAGGCCCTTGGCCTTGGCGGAGGTAACAAGGCCCTTGGCCTCGGCAAAGGTAATAATATATCATCCCACATCATCTACCATATGTAGAAACATCCAAGCTGTGACGACAGATGGCTTTGAGGTACTGGTGAAAACACTGGATTCATGGTTTCTGATACCAAGCTGCAAGTATTTCACCCAAAACAAGATCCTGAAATTGTACGGCAGCTGTCGTGAGAAAGTGGAGCAAACACACACACACACACACACGGACACACACGCACATACACACACACACACACACTTGGCATCAGCTGTGCAGTGTGATAAGCTCTGAATTTCCAGCATGTAGGAGACTGCCTCCACAACCACTGTAAAGTATATTAATAGTTAACTGTAAATAACTCGAACTCCAGGCATCCATATTTACTATCGCAGATTCTCGAATTGTATCGATTTACGGTGGTATATAGTACATCATTACTCGAATATACTAAATATATGGTGGTATAAATTTAAGTTATAGCTCCAAGCCCTATGCAGCTACCCTGAATTAATGTTTTTGGTTATGTGGCCAAGTTCCCTGCCAGTTCAGGAAGTAATGTGAGGCACAGTGAACAATAAAAATGTGGAGGTCAGGGAGGTGGATGGGCGTTCATAAGCTGTGGAAATGTTTGGTCTTCGATATCTGTGCTTGTTTCCTTCCTTTCTCAGTTGTTAATTTAATTACCAGTTATTTTCCCGATTTCAGGAAGCAATTGTGGGAGCCTCCCCTGCTTTTTAGTTTAATGCTTCTTTTATTTCAAACTAAGCGAATTATATTTTGCCGTCAGTGCTTTAGAAGCGTAATCCATAACAGAAGTATTATCCTTTTGTTTAAAACCTGTGTTAATGTGAAGACTTACAGGAAAACGTGTTTTTCACTTTAACATACAATGCAAAAGTTGGCTTTAAAGAAAAGGACTAAAAGCATTTTCACAGCTAGTGGTTAATATTAATTTGGCAGCTACTGAAAGTTTATAATTTCTGTGAGTCACTAGAGTAAAAGATGTGTACTGTATTTAAAAATAAAACCATTTAAAATCTACAGTACAGTACGTGTATAATGGGTGCATAATTTACGTTTTAATTTAACAGAAACATTCAGGATTTTACTGTAGCTTAGCTTGAGTTTTCATTGTACAATAACCTCAATAACCTTGAAGCATGATGAGTGTGCTCATTTCATAATGAGTGGCAGTAACTCCTCATTAAATACTTGCTTTCCAGGGACCCAAATGACATAAATGGGATCAATCCAATCTTCTGACAGGATCAAGCTGCTTGGTAATTGCAAATGGGAATCCAAGCCACCCTGTAATTGGCTTCTGTAACTGCGTGTGTCTGTGTGTGTGTGTGTGTGTGTGTGTGTGTGTGTGTGTTTGACTCGGTGAAATGTGAGTGGCTGAAGGAGGCTGTGTGCCAATGTTAAGGTTAAGGTTACTTTATTGTCTCCCATGGGATCTTGGAGAAAGAAGGGAAATTGCTGCATCAAGACCAGACATCACAATAAAACACATTAAATAAGAACATGTGCAAATATCAGCCTGAGATAAAAAAACAAACAGGCAACCAATTCATCACGAGCCATTCACTCTGCTAAGAGCTACAGTACAGAAATTCAAGGCATACATCTCAAAACATACACACTTTAGTACATCAGTTACACACAAACAAACCTGCAGTTATCTCCTCCCTACCCTTCTGTCTATCCTCCAGGAGTTGACAACCCGTTCTCACTCCCAGATAATGCTGTAATGCAAGTGCCCCTCAGCATCGGATACCGAAGCACAGAGGCTTCCTTTAGTGACTGTATGTGACGCACGGGGCTTTTAACTGATGTAAACCCACCCGCGGTATTACTCGAAGGTCAGAGCAAACAACGTAGTATTAAGAGTGTGAGGGTGCACTTATGGGTGGGCAGGAGGGGTGGTTATACACAGGACTTTCAACTAGGAGACCACTGTTCGTTGTCGTGTTGACTTATTTTTGTCACATCAGTTGTCACATGAGTCGCTAGTCAATGAATTTAACAAAACCACGTCCTCACCCTAACAAAGTTGTTGTGTTGCCTAAACCTAACTTCCTGTGAAAACCAAAGTTTATTTTGAAAGGACACTATGCGCTATCCTAATACCAAAATATATACTTAACCCCTCTGGATTACAAACATACATAAAACACACCATAACTTTTGTAAAATTGTTCTTATTCAACAACAGATAACAAAAAACAAACAGCAATACTGTAGATTTACAGAATCGACGTGTTGCAGCAGTGTGCCGTCCATCTCAGGCAGGAACGGAGAAATGTCTGACTGAGTCCTTCCCGAGTCATGTCACGAGACGAGCCAAGAGCCCTCGTAGCCGTTGCTTACGTCAGAGCGAAACACATGCGAGGATCGGGCAGAAAGGGCCGAGAAGAAGCATCCGCAGGCTGCATTACACACCGGCTTGCGGCCTTAAAACGCCACCGTTTAGGAAGCCTGCAAACGTGACTTTGAGGTATAGTCTACACTTGCATGCACAGAGGGATGAGGACAGGAGATGCTTGGCGCGGACACAGCAGCCTCAAAATGGCACCGTATAGGGGGAGAGGGCCCGCAAGACGCTGAGCACGGACAGAGGCACGTGTGCGCCGTCCACATGAGGCGTAAAAACAGCTTTCGTGGACTCATCATGACATGTTTTTGTTTGAAAAAGCATGTGCAGGGGAAGCCCCTTATCGTGTGACGGAGGAATTGTGCTGCTTTAATGAGGAGCCTATGCTGCTTACTAACCGAGAGGTTAAAGCGCTCCTCCAGCGGCCGAAGCTTTGAATATTCTCTGCAGATTACTACCGAAGTTCCGGAGCCCAAAACCTTAGATTTGGGACCCTAAAAACCAGCTGGTAATGCCATAATGTAAAACAGACTCTATGGTAGCTGCTGTGGTTCAATATGCTGTATATTTTCTTCATATTTGTTTCAGAACCACATCCACCTACAGTATCCTTACACACCTTCAATATATTGCAAAAATATAGAAACCGTAGAGATACCAAGTGTGTGACTGAAGTCCTCAACTAAGGGCGCTTTCACAAGCCAACATTTAGTCGGTTTTAATTGAACTCTGGTGAGGTTTGTTTGGGAGGTTGTGAACGCAGTAATCATACTCTGATGCAGACAAAAACAACCGGTCCGAGGCTGCTTATGAAAGGTCGTCTCGGACCATTTCCAAGCGAATCAAAATGCAGGCTGTCTTTGTGGGCATTTGTTGAGTTGGACACAAATAAACAACAGGTTAAAATGTTTGGAAATCTGATTGTTTGACATCTGGGACGAAGAGAAAGTTTGCAAGGGAGAAGAGAAGAGAATACGCTAAATAAAGTCAGCAAAAATAGTGACGTTTATGCCATTGGAGATAAACTGAAGGAGAAGGGATTCGTGCTCACAGTAGATCAGTGCAGAGTCAAAGTGAAAACGCTTTGACAGCAATAATTAGTAAGTCCGTGATTCTCTGCAGAGAAGTGGCAGCTCTCGAGACGAAAAAGATAAATCTGCTCCTTCGTATCTTACACGCCCCTCAGCTAATAATTATTTTATTTGATCTGCTTTAATTTGTGCACTGTGAAACTGAACCAGACTAAAGAGAAAACAAACCAAAAGTATCAATTTCACTCTGATCCGGACCAGCCAAATGGACTATGGCTTGTGAAAGCGCCCTAAGAGACAGTGACTGCCAGTTCTAATCGGACGCCCTGTAGCAATTCAACTTTCAGTAACCTTGTGATATTTTTCAGTAGCTCTATCGGAAATGAGCATAATTTTCCCGCAGACACCAAAAACTGAGTCTCCAAAAGAAATGGATTTTCGTACAGACACTAAAGTGTGCCCGCTGGGCTCTCTATCAATGTGGACCCCTAAATATTCGTAAGAAATGACCTGTCCGATATCCCGGCCATGTATGGCAAAATAATTATAACCTCAAATTGATCTTGGATCTAACACAGTTTCCTCAGTTTTGCGTACATTGATGTGTAAATGATGCTCATCAGACCAATCAACAAACCTGTCCACTTCAGCTTTATAGCTGATAATGTTGAGAAAACTGAGGATAGTGTCATCTAAGAATTTCACTACAAATTGATTAGGTTGGGAACTGAGAATCATTTGTACACAGAGTAAGCCAAAAGGGTGAGCTGGCGCATCCCGGGGGGACACCTGTTTTGCCTCCGGCTAAATCAGAGTGCTGAATTTACTTCACTTGTTGTGCCCTGTTTGACTTAAAAGATTCACTTTCAGCTGAACTAGTTCTTTTTTTTTTGAGCAAGATATGTGGTTGTGGATGAATAGTGTTAAAAGCAGAACATAAATCGATAAAAAAGCAGTCTGGCATATGCAGCAGAACTTTCTAAGTGCTTCAAGGCATGGTGCAGTGTTGTGGAAATGGCACCATACTGAAATTTCTTATTCATAGCTAGCGGTTTAATTGTTGTTTTACTGAGGGCAAGACTTTTTAGGGATTGGAATTATAATGGATCTATTCCCTAGCTTTGGCTTTGGCACTGTGTATGTATCTATAGAGAAGTGGAAGAGTTGATGCCAGACGTACTGGTGTGAGTTCCTCAGCAAATGTCCTTTAAAGAAAAGCAGACGTGCCATCCGGCCCCATTGCCTTGTTAATATGTAGCCTGTAGTTTTAAAAACCTTGGTTCTGTCATCACAAACATTACAAATGACTTCATCTAAAACTTCACAGAATTCCTTAAAAAAATTCTGGTAACTGTGGCACTTGTGGTTTTTCCACTTTTGACTTTCAGTCAGTTAGGTCATCTGATAGTTGGTTTCTGTCTACTTTCACTTTAAGAAATTATCAGAATAAGGGCATGGCATCCGCAAAGAACGGCACTGAAGGCTTTTCTTCATGGAAGAGAGGTTTTCTCCCACATGGTTCATCTAATCACTTGCCAAATATGTTTTGAAAGTTTCCAATAATGCCATCTCAGATGGTATCTGTATAACAAATCATCTGGCGTTTCAGGTTAAGGTCACATTGGCACAAACACCAGATAATGTAGCCTAACCGGTAGTGTCAGGCTTCAGTTTATCATTTAAGCCATCAAACATGGCTCTGTGTAATATTCTAAAGCGGGTCTATTCAATTGATATGTAAACTTTATATAGTGTTCGGAAGAAGCTAACGAATAAGCCATCCCGCTTCCTTCTCATCTCTGTTGAGAGTTGCACATGCACAGTACCGATCGGGCAGGATGTACAGATTGGGTGGTGATACCGCCAATCATATCTTCCCCAAAAAATAAGGTTTTCCGACCATGCTTAGTAGCTTTTCAAAACATCTGGCTATTGACTGTCACGAGTAGGGAAGTGGACTACTGTCACTGTGTGTGTGTGTGTGTGTGTGTGTGTGTGTAGGAAAGAGAAGGGAGAGGGAGATACTGGTAGAGAGAGAGAGAGTGTGTGTTATTGGTTACTGTTATAGCTCTTTTTTTTTATTCTGCTTCTGTGATGTGCCTGGGTCAGATATGTGACCAAAAATATTGTATATATTTTTTGATTTCAAAAGTGATAACTACATTTGGATTTGTATCATTTTGTCATAAATAGGCATCTGAAAATGTCTGGCCCATTTACATTTCCTGGCTTTAAAGTCTAGACCAAAGGAATTTGTAATTGAAAAGCACGATTCCCTTGAGGCTCTTTGTTGTCATCCACTAACCTGCGGGAGTTTCAGCACAACTACGAGCATAATCGGATGTTTCAACACCATCCATCAGCTGACAGTCCCTCTGTTCATGCATACAGTAGCCCTCTGTCTCCAGAGCTGGATGTGTATACTCTTGCGTAACTGACCTGACTTCTGTTGTCTTTCTCACCAATTGTCACTTTGTCTTTGGGAAATGAAGCAATATCTGGAAATAAAGACACAGGCGAGGTTTGCATTTTCTTTCTGTTCCCGGTTGAGTTGAAGATTAAATCTGTTGAAGAGTACTTTAGGAAAACAATTGCTGTGGCGAGCAGTCTGCAAATAATCAACGCTGCAAATTTGAGGTGTGTTGCTATATGAACTGTAGATTAAATTGTCACGGGGATTTGGTGATTTGAGAAGTGGAGCACAGTGAATGGTTTGGGGTTTGTGTGTGGAGAGATACAGAGAGAGAAAGAAGCAGTGGTCACCATAACATTGTACTCAAACCGATCTTGCGTGTCCTGGTTGAACTTTAAGTCTGTCTCCCTTATCTGGGTCAACCCATCAGCCCCCTACCATGCTCTGCCTTTCAGACAGCTACTCTACTACTCAGACTGCAATCACCTGTGGAACACTGAGGCAGGATGGAGGGGACGGGGGGGTTAAAAGTACCTCTTTTGTGAGTAGGACAGCCTCAAAAGTCTGTTTTCAGCAGATAATTTGTCTGTATTCTGTTCAGTCGTGCTCCTCTTTCATTGTGTTCTTTGTAGGGATTTTCACACAGGAAACACACAAATTCATACAGAACTGCTTGCCGTTATTTTGGTGGTTGTGTTTGTATGTGTAAAGGTCAGTTTTGCAGCAATGATGCTTTGACAATTGGGAAAACGTGCTCTCAAAGCTAAGCTGAGCTTCACAAAACACAGTACAATGACTGTAAAATGTGGTCATTGTGCGAAAATAATGTTGTGGAAATGGAGAGAGTTTTTTTTTTAAAAATGTCCGTTTTTTCTGTGGACAGAATTCTTTCATATGTTAACACAAGGCTTTTATTCTGAAATATGAGCAGTCAGTGATGTGGAACATGCAGTGACTTAGAGAGCTCCATGAATTGATAAAGTACGGGGTTTAAATCAACACTTTCTGCTTTCATTTCGAAATTAAAGCCCTCAAGCGTTTTTTCTGTGGACAGAATTCTTTCATATACAAGGCTTTTATTCTGAAATATGAGCAGTCAGTGATGTGGAACATGCAGTGACTTAGAGAGCTCCATGAATTGGTAAAGTATGGGGTTTAAATCAACACTTTCTGCTTTCATTTAGAAATAAAAGCCCTCAAGCGTTTTTTCTGTGGATAGAATTCCTTCATTTGTTAACACAAGGCTTTTATTCTGAAATATGTGCCGAACAGTGTTCTAGAACATTCATTGACTTGGAGAGCTCCATGAATGAATATAGTACGGAGTTTTAATTGTAGATTATTACTATTATTTACAAATTACCACACGTTTCTTAACGTGAAAGGAGTTACCCTTTTTTTTCAGTTGCTAACACACTGAAGTGACACATAAAGCACAATTTTTGAAACTCACATTCAGGGAGCAAAACCTCAGCCCAAAACTCTAAACACGTTTTCTGCTTTGCACCCAATTCAACATGGCACTTTTTGCAACACACAGCACACGGTTCTCTACATAAGACAGACGAATCTGACATAAAGTATTAGCAATTGAAAAAATATATAATTCATGTTTTCTTTTTTGTCTCCACAAATGTTTTTGCTGTGTTTTGTCTTAAGTGCAAAATGCAACCTTTGGAAATACATGGATGTATTGACTGATTTTTACAATGTGGAGAGTAATACATATTTTTATCAGTGCGCAGTACAACACACTCTTGTGTGTGTTGTGTTTGGCCAATATATTCATGTACTTTAACAATATCTCTGAAAAAATCAAACCTAGGCTATATCGTTAGAAAAGTAGAAATGTTCAATTGAGCTCGGCTGTGAATAACTGTTTCAAACAGAATCAGCTCCTATGAACCATTTGTGTGCCATATGTTGACAAAATTGGGTTTTTGTAGTTTTTAAATGAAGTGTTTAATTTTGCAAAGTTAGTTGTGTGTGTGTGGTTGTGTCAATTCTGTGTAGTGTTTTAACAAAATGAGCTCTGTTTTCAAAATCCTGCTTAATTAACCGTAAAAAACTGTAAAGTCACTCCAATTACCTCTACACTAGCGTCAGCAAACTATCCTGCACCTGCCACATTAATGACAGTTTGATGGAGCTAGAACTCAACAGAAATACCTTTAGTCAAACAGCACTTAGCTTGAGATGGGGCTTTCTGCAGGCATTGTCCTACTTTTTTGTCCTCTGTAATCTCGGATGGTAAAAAGAAGACAGAATATGCTACATTGCATACAAATATTTTTTTAGTTTTTCTCTACTTTAGAACAGATGCTGTAGCTGAACCACAGAGTGTGGCTCACTGGGGAGCAGCTGCAGTACTGTAAATCTTAGCAGCACCAGCAGCTACAAGAGCTGTGACCACATGGTTCACCCTACCCACAGCCCCTCAGGGGATCTGGAGTACAGTATCCCCCACACATTGACCTGATGTTTATCAGGATCAGCGTGACGGAAAGATACATGTTTATGCATCTATGACAATACTGGTGTTTAACACAGATATCAGAGTTGCTAATCTAGTTCATTTTCATGCCTGGTCTGACAAACAGGTTAATTTTTGATATCTTGTTTTGCCACTAGTTCATGACACATGAAGACTGTGTAATCAGATTGACAACATGACATTGGACAACTTGTCTAGGGGGCTTTATCTGGAAGACGTGACTGGACCTGTCAGGCTGTGTCAGGCCACCAGCTGTGGGGGCCTGGCTGACATCCAGTGTGACACCACCCGTGGTGTTTTGTCATCTCTGCTCCCTGACCAGAGAAAGTAAGCATGGCGGACAGGTATTTTCACAATACATGATCCTCAAAATTGCAGCGGTGGTTGTAAGAAAGAGGCCCAGCAATTTGCGATTGAGACTGCTTAGTTAGGTTTTTTTAGGGTATAAAGCCGAGGTTGAGCGGTAAACCTCGCTGGATCTGAGACGTTGTTAACGTCTCACTCAAGTTTCTTTCCAGTGCTAACACCCACAGGACATCATAACACTGCCAATTATAAGAAGAGCTCATTAATCTTTCCTTAAATAAAGCAAAGACAAAATACCTACTTGAGATCTGAAATATGTAGCTGTTAGAAGGGCTGCTCTGAATGTCATTTTTTAACATTCAAAGCTTTGAATCGAGCTTTGAATGTCTGTCGTCATATTTTATGTCGTCATTATCCTAATAAAAAAAGGAGAAAAAAGTAGGTTGTTTTTTATTGTGGTTATATAAATGTAATTTTGGGTGCTGTTAGATTGCTGCTAGACTGCACCCTTTATATGAAAATGTTGTTTTTGAAAGGCTAAACGCCAACGAGTAAAGATTGAAACAAACATGTTGTGAATTTAGAAAATTATTACATCTATCTTTTTTCAATAAATTTTGACTTTTGGACTTTACAACGCTCTGGAGTTATTGGAAATGTTTGGATCACACCAGTCTGAAACAATCCTACTTGCTATCCATCTAATTCTACAAATGGTGTTAGGGATGTCCTGATTCAGTCTCAAAGATCAGTATCGTGGGCTGATCAAGGCATTTTTTTACCTGATTGGTATTGGCCATATTGGGCCCGATCCAATCTTTTATTTTACGTCAGCTGTCACACAGGTGTTTTTATTCGCAAAGCTTTTATGCACAGCAACGCAATGAGTGCAGCCGCCGTCAACTCTCAAACTCCCAACTGTCCGTCTCTCCTCCACGCCACTGAGCTCCATGTGAGTGTTAGAGTTGGGGTAGTGACCCACGGCGAAACACACCATAATCGCAGCATGAGACTGTTTATCTATGTCATTTACAAAAATTATTTGCACTTGTTTTATTTTAGCTCAGTGTGAGTCTCTTGTGTTTTGTTGTCATCCATGGTGCTTGGTGTTCCACCGCAGACAGCACAGACACAGACAGCGGCCGAGAGCCGACAACAACCACACTTACCGTGCCACTGCAAGTGCAACAAACACTGGAGGACACTTAAAGGCAGAGAGGAATTCCCTTGAGACAGCGACAAGGCCAAAAAGATTAAGGAGAGGGTTTGTTATTTTATACAGTTATTTTGTAAAAAAAAAACAAAAACATTAAGAAACTTGTCTTAATGCAATGCATAACTATAAATTGGATTGATTTGAATAACTTTAATCTACCATATTTGTTGGTGTTTAGCCATTCAAAAACAATCTGCTCTCCCCCTCGTTGCATACAAAGGCCGCACCTGTTTTAACAGGCCAGTCAAACGAGTAATATTCATTAAAGACTTCCTCATTTAATCTGATGAATCACTTCATTCAATTTTATTTGAGGATTTATTTAAGGGAACTATCATTAAATGTGATGACAGACATTCAAAGCTTCATCCGAAATCATCAGTTAGAAGCTTTGAAAGCTAAAATAAAAGTAATTCGGTAGCCTACACCCCTAATTAAAATACAACACAGCTCTTTCCTTTTATTGCAGCGGATGAGCAATTTGAGTGAAGCGGGGTGAAATCTGAGTTGAGCGGAAAGCGATATTGAGCGAAGCGGCTTTGAGCGGAGGGAACAAACAGCTCCGTGAGCCGCTCCACTCTGCTCACATGCGTTGATCGAAACATTCCTAAATAGTATAATACTAATAACAAGGGCAGCATTCGGATATTGATTACAATGTGAATGTCAAGCGTTATGAATGAAGCTTCAAACTATTCAGTACACCCCCAAAATTCCTTTCTTGTTGATGACAGAAAATCAGTCCTGTCTCCTAAAATGTACGTTGCCATACAATGAAACTGCATTGTAAATTACTTTTTGAGGGAAACATGTTTTGTCGCAGATTACGTTTGTTTTTGACGTATAACAAATACGTTTGTAATGATAGTCTGTGTTGGGAGGAGGTTGGGGTGGTGGATGGGTCAAAAGAGGCCACTATCCGTGTCCCGTGTGAAACTAAAAGTCAATGTCGACTTATTTTAATTTACGTTCATGGCATAAATAATGTAACAACAGTAGCCATGTAAGCCAAACCATGATGTTTTTTTGTTGCCTAAACCTAACCAAGTTGTTTTGCTGCATTTTTGTTTTGTTTCAATTTCGTAGTAATTTTAAGCGAAACAATGATGGGTATTTTTTACTAAACTTAATGGAGTATTTTTTTTGCATTTGTGTTTTGTTTCAATTTGGTAGTCATTTTAAGCCAACCATGATGTTTTTTTTTACTAAACCTAACCAAGTAGTTTTATTGTGTAAACCTAACCTAGTTACATTTTTGTTGTTGTTTTGTTTTAGTTTCAGTTTACAACATTAACCACATATTTTAAACTGTTTAAAACTGTGACCGTAATCCAGGAGAAAATACGTTTACCTCAAAACATAATTGAGAATGCAGTTTAGTTGAATGGGAACATAATTTTGAGGAGACTGTTTCAAATTTGTGCGGGACAAAGGACATTGTGTGCTAACCTGAGAGTATCTTGAAGGAATCTGCTACCCAGTGGCAAAACCGTATCGATCTGATAAGAGAATTTCACCATAGAACATTCTTGGATGTCATGAGTCAGGAGATAACCTTCAAATTAAACACGGACATTTTTCTTAACTGCCACTGTTTGAGTTGTTATTAAAGCTTGATTCTGACATTTAAAAACTGTAATCTTCAGGCTACTTGCTTGATGCCAACTAGAATCACGTTGGCAGTGCATAATGCTGCTTTCCACTCTGCTGTTTGTGGTTGGTGCTTCCCTAAGAGAGAGGGCACTTGAGGTCAGTTTTGTAAATCCCTTCATTCCAGGGTAGGAATAAACCACTCCTACCCAAATCCATGTCAAAAGTGCTTCCCTTAACACTATTTTCTCAGCAGATGAAAATACATTTTCTATACAGTAAAGGAGAAGGCTATTGACAAATTTTGTCTTCCAGCATACATATTTTATTAATAATGTACTGTGTGTTTTTGTACTCATGCTAGCCTCTTGAAATAGCTTGTGTAAGAGAAGTGAGGAGATTAAACCTGCCGAGAGTCTCATCATCCACGCCTGTCGTCGGCTTCATTCATAAACGCAATATCCGCAAATCCAATAGTGACCCAGGGACATAATCACTCAGCTTCTTCATAGGGCAGCCTCTATCGTCTCTCTCTCTCTCTCTCTCTCTCTCTCTCTCTCTCTCTCTCTCTCTTTCTCTCTCTGTCTAACTCTCTCTGTGTTTTTATTCTACTCTCCCTCTCTCTCCCTCTTTCTCTTAGGATTATTATTAATGCAGTTCAAGTAAAGTCCCGACATCACAGTTGTTTTGTGTGCATTTTGTCACATTTCTGTGCACGCCCGGGAGCTGCCATGATAATCCAATTTTTTATTTTTTTTCCCTGTCATAGTCGTAGCTGGAAGATATTTTGAGTGAATTCCACAAGACCTCTTTAAATGCCCCCAACACTCAGTCACAGACACACACAAATAACACATTTTATACTCTCATTCATCAAGGACTCATCTTTATTCAAGACTTTCAAATCTGCTGGCACAGTTACCGATCACTGAATCATGTATGAGCAGTTAGGCGCTCAGTAATGATGAAAGAAAATTCACAAGAATGATTTCTTAGAAGGAGAGAAAAGGTGTAGAAAGGTAAATCACAGAGGGCTTTGTATTTGACATCACAATGGCAAAGACCTGCACAAAGTACTAGGTCATGACCTTGCGCGGCAGCTGGATTCTAACGTTGTGAGATCACGCGGAAATCCATCTTGTCTTGGCTTCAAGTAATGCGTTTGTGTACGGCAAGCCAGATCAAGGACCAACCGGTGTCCTGTGAGGACATACTGGCAGCTACAGGCATAGCTTAGGTGTGTGAGACCCGGTGAGACCAAAGTGTGAGACAACATAGAGAGGCGACTGTTAGCGTAGATGCTGCAAAAGCATCAGTTATATCAGAACTTGAGAGTATTTTTTCATTGAAATAACAGCAAATTACGGCACTGAAGGTGATGTTTTTGATTCAGTTAGCTTTGCTTTCATGAGTTTGATTGACAGATGGTTTATTCAGTCACCCGGATGTCAACATTTTGATGTGCGCTGCAACGCAAAGTTTTTGTAGTTGTTTTGCAGCAGTCTGGTGTTTGCAGTTGCATTAATCAGGGAAACCACACATTACACTTCTTTCTTTTGATGGCTGGAGAGATTTGATCAATGTAAGGGGAAGTCTTTCAGCATAACAGACCAATTTTAAGCAAAATATAAATACCTTGCCTTGCACTGCCTCATGTGCTTGGAACTGCCATCCCTTGAAGCCACTTCTTCCATCTTGTGCACAGCACTGGGTGTGAATATACCAAAGCACCAAAGTACATTTCAAGGTCAGGAAAATGCCTGTCTTATAGCACAGTTTCCACTAGTTTTTGCACTGCAATGAAAGTAGTGCCATTTGGATTTGAAATTCATGATATGAGAAATGCATTTGGCTCTACATGTAGTGTCATTATAATTAAAATGTACATATTCCTAACACATTGAAATGTATTCATGTTCCTGGGGGTTTTCACACTTTTTTGAACATACATTAAAATGAGCGTTCTGCAGTATGTTCTTCCAAGGGCGGAGTATTAAAAGACTTTACGTGCTTTTTGAAATCTGGTGAAGGAACGCCAAGTTCTGGTCACATGACCAGAGCATAGCCAATAAGAACGCTCTATCAATGAAATTACCTGTGATTGGTCAAAGTCTCGCATCATGGGCTCGATTTTTTAATACCTGAAAACAGAGCCATGATGAGGTGCAGAAGTCTAGTTTTCTCTCAGAACACTTAAATTACAATATGCTGAAAGGTTATTATGGAATTTTTGCCCAATTATGCCAAAAACATACTGCCTACTGCCACTTTAAGGGCAAATTGGGTCGAGGCTGTTCTATCTGCTGCTAACCTTCAGCACATGCACATTATATAGCCCATGGATGCAAAATGAATTTCAGTGCAAACTGACAATAAAGTTGTATCGTACCGTAGCGTCTCGTATCGTATATCTCACATGGAACCGCACAAAATCTGAAATTAAACTGAACATTCTCCCTACTTTTAAAATATTATCTGAACTTGTTTCTTCCACTTTAAGAAAGAGGCATCAAATTCACACTAAACATTCATCATCAGTGTACAGCCTGCAACATTTGGTAGACAGCTGTCTGCACAGATTGCCAGTAGGTGGACATCTTAAATGGATATGTTGCTGGAAATAAGTCAATATACTGAAAAAAAATGTTTTGTTGGATTGATGGTGAGGTTAAAATATAAGTTTAGTTTAAGTGATTTTCAGAGGTTTGACTTAAATTTTTTGGGAAATACACATTTTTGCACAACTTTGGATGGAAAAAAGATCCCAAACATATACAAAGTGATGGCTTGTTGAGTTGTATTGTTGTTGTATTTTATCTGGGCCTCTAAAACAGGATCTGAACTAGATTATTTTATGTAGGAAAACATTGCTCTTTTTTTTAATAGTCGTTTTGCATAAATTATATTGAAATTTGACCAGATTTCTAGCAATGATAATAGTATTGTACATATACTGTATGTAAACTGAGATAATTCCGAATAGATCTGGGATAGCATACAAAACAACTTGAGATATCAGGAAAATAGACTGTAGTTCAACAAAAATAAGCATGTATGTATAAAAACATCTAATAAGAGTTATCACAAGGGAAATATATTTGATATTTCTTACCATAACTAAGCATCTGGGTAATTGTCAGAGGGGTGACAAAGAGTCCAAGGACCACTGACAGAACTACAGAGTTTGCTGAGATAGCACAGTTTGACTGACAACAGTCAGAGCAGCACTTGCTGGGCGACATGACAGAGTACTGAAAGACGTCACTGCTTGAAAAGCAGCATGTGACAGAGAGCAAAACATTTACCTGATGCAATGAAAAATGTAACTCTTCAGCTGGAATCCAAAGCAGTCTGGAGGAAAACAGACAGCTCACAACCAGTCTAACAACATCCTTGCTGTAAAGTGTGAAGGTGACAGTCTCATGCTGTGGGTGCTCTTTTTAGCGCAGAGGGACAAGGGCCTTGTGAGGTTGGAGGAAGAAAAGCAGCCAAATGTGAAGTCCTATGTTATGGTGACAGGAGGAATATACAGTCAATTCAATCAAGAGAGATTATGTTTATGAATCCAAAGCCTCATTGATTAAAGGAAGATCAGTTCTTGGTTTAGGGTTAATACACAATTATGGGTAATAACCGTGTAATTGTTCAGCCTTGTGTTGTCTTCAGTGTTTATGCTGTGAGATGGAAGTGCAGGAGCAACTGATTGGGGAAAATAAAAGTACACTGATTATTAAGTGGATATGAGTGGACAGTATTAAGCATATTTGATTGGAAGCTGTGAACCTAGAGGAAGTAGCCTCTTGAATTTTCACCTAATTTGAGATTTGAAAAAGAGGGCAAAACTTGTGAATGGAGAAGAGCCAAGAGGCGGAGCTTAAATGATTGGATGAAAGTAGTCAATGAACAAGTAGAAGCAGACGATTTAAGAATAAAATAGTCTCCCCTGACTGCACTTAACGCTAAGCTCCATATCAAATCACAGGCCTTCCATATTACTGCAGTGGCTTCAGGACAAGAATGTGACAGTCCTGGTATGACCTAGTAAAAGCCAGATCTTAAATCCCTTTGGAAAATCTGTGGAAAGACCTCAGTATAGCTGCTCACAGACGTTTCACTTTCAGCTTGACTGAACCGGAGTAACTGTGCTTTGAAAAATATGACAAAATCCGAATTCAGATGCTCCAGGCTGATACAGACTCAGAGGTGCCATTACTGACAAAATGAATTAACTGTTGACTTTGGTGGTTAAAACATAACTCAATATTATGTCTATATATCTATAAATATATATATATGTATATGTATTTTTTTTCTTTGTGATAGTTGCCAAAAAAAATAATCACCATATTCCATTTTAGAGATTATGCTGCAACACCATAAATTGTGAAAAATGTTGAGCTGACTGGATACTCTCCAAATGCACTGTATATCTTTTCAGCTTGCCAGTGAGTGTGTCAAAATTCATTGCGTACTACAGTGGGAAAAATGCTCAGATGGGCTTCACTTATACCTAAATCGGTTGAAAGTGTGGGATTGCAGAAATGGAAAAGGGACACAGCACCAGACCATATCTCTCCTCAAGCCAAATGAAAACTCGGAGTGATACGTCAATCACAGGACTAGTCATAGTGACAGAGACAGTGAGGGCGAGAGTCCAACAGCCAAAAGAGCCAGCTGCCTTTAGGCCTTTCACGACATGACCTTGTCAAGGTCAAGGCTGTTAATACTGAGTGACTTGAGTTTAAAATCCTGTAACAGGGTTGTTACAGTAAAGAATAGCCAAGGGAGGGAAAGGGAGCCCCTTAAAGATGACTGTTTGCACGCTTTGCCAACACCTTCTTCGAACATGGACATGTTCTCATTTAACAGTAAACATGGAGCTTCACTTACCACAGCCAGCCCTCATCTCTGCACACACATATTCACTTGTTTT
The DNA here is from genome assembly GCA_916701655.1 of Sebastiscus albofasciatus. Classification (NCBI taxonomy): domain Eukaryota; kingdom Metazoa; phylum Chordata; class Actinopteri; order Perciformes; family Sebastidae; genus Sebastiscus; species Sebastiscus albofasciatus. Next base: position 17,302 of record CAKAOI010025990.1, on the reverse strand, counting down.
GCACTGACAATAATTCCTAATCATAACCATAATCACTACATCCCCAATTATAAGCTTTACCATTAACCAAGCCTTAACCATAAAATGTAATGATCTTGTAATGTTTATCTTGGGGAGTTGAGTCCCCATATTATCAATGTGAGACTATTGTCCTCACAATACCATTAATACAAGTAGACACTTACACACATATGCACATTTACTTTGACCTTAGAGCTGCAATCATCTTTTTTATTTTAATAATAGATTGCTCATAGTGACAACCCCAAAATAAAATATCACCTGACTCAGTTTCCTTCAGCTCTATGAAGTGTTATAGCATCGTTTAGCTCATTGTTTTGGTTGCATGGCCTGCCTTGCACTGTACCTTGTTTCCAGCAACGGCAGGCAGCTGTTTTGAGCAAAAATAGCCTGTTAAACCCACAGTGCGCTACTTGCCAAGCACCGGCAGATGGACAAACTCAGCGACTGTGGTAAACATAGTGGAACATTTAGCTGCTAAAGTGTCAGATATATTCCTTTTAAGTTGGTGGAGACCAAAAGCAGAGCTAAAAGGTGATAGATATTGGACTGACATTGATCAGGTAGATGAAGACACCACTCCAAATGAATATTATCGTTGCTCTGTGTTTGCTGGATGTGTAAATAGGAAACTGGTTGCTAATATGTATGTTAGCCACAACAATCTTAAAAGCTTGTTTCCCTGCCTCCAGGTGTCTGAAAAAAGCAATCATTTCTGCTTCAACCATCACAATTGCCTATGCTTATACCCAACACAAACACTAACTTTAACCTAATTCTAACCTTAAAACCAAGTCTTTCAATTATCCAGTGGAGTTTTTGACCACTAGTGGCACTAAGTAGCAGTGTTTTGATGTTGTTTTGTTTATATCATGCACATGAGCAACCGGGAAACAAAAAACCTCCACAAGGAGTGTTTAACCCCTTAAATAGCCCTTGCGACCGCACATTGTGGAAAAATGTTTTTACGTTCCAAAAAATGTCCTTGATGTCAAGGTCTTCATAATGATAGATACATATGAAAGTGCATACACACACACACACATACAGTAAAGCTCTCTACTAGCCCATGGGATCCTGTGTCAACAACAGGTGCACCTAATTCCCTATAGAGGGCAGCTGAATGACAGATATAAAAGGACAAAACTTTATTAATAGTCACATGTGATCACTGGCAGTGGAATGTTTGGTATGTTCTACTGGAGATAACGGGCCACCGGGTTGATCAGTAGTGTGCTTCTAATGCTCAGGTGAGACTGACAGGTCTGCCTGCAGGTCGGGGCAGTGTGTCTGATACTGACAGACCAAATGTCAGCTCAGAAATGAAATTGCCTCTTGCGCTGCAGTGATTGTAGAGATATACGATGGGCTTAGTTCCCATCTGACATGCAGGAAAATGCATCTTGTCATCTGTGACAGGGTGTTGTCACATAGGCAACTGGATCTGGACTTGTCATTAGGCCTCGTAATATGGTACTCGCTACTATACATACAACACACTAATGTATAAGTGACAGCTGCGAAAATGCTGTGTGGCTAGATGTTTGAATCCTCTGACATCCTCATGACAGGCCACTCAAAGGTAAATAATTCTAAAATGCAGAGTTTTGCATAATTAAGGAAAACAGGAGACTCAAAGCAGTGTGTGCTTACACACACAAGTGAGGCTGTTTCCACAGAGAGTAATAAGATATTTGCTCTTCTGTCTCTTTCTAGTGCATGTCGTGTATTTCACTTGAAAGAGGTTGAGGATCACAGCCACCGTCTGTAACCTCTCTCTATGTGCAACAGTGTGTTCTCCAACAAGCCATGTCTAATTTCCCCATCAGTTTGGGAACAAAGAATGCACTTGTGTGCCCTTGATTACCGGTCGGCCTGTACATCATGTCCTTCCTGGCAATTAGAAATATGCATTATTTAGTGACAAAGACCCCCTCGCTTTCATTATTCACCAACATCAAAAGGTGACAATTGAATGCAAGTTGCAGTTCACACGCATCAAATCATCAGGGGGGAAACTACCAAATGTACATACACGTAAACAATACAAATTTTGCAGATGCATTCCTTCTCAACATCTAGCCTTGAGGCCCTTTCCCTGTGGCTTATGTAACGACGTAGCAACAAAAACAAATGGATGTCTCAAAAGGATTGTGCTGGTATTTTTGCATGTTTTAGCATATTTACAAATCATGTATACTTGAATTACTGCCAGCCATTTCCAAAGCATAACATAGCTTTTTGGGTTTCCAAAGGACTGTCCTTCCTGCCAGGCAGCTTTTTGCTTTGCTTTTAAATGTCAGTGCTTTTTTTTATTTTTTTTTTTTAAATGAAGAGCCTGCCCTTGAACTTTGATTTCGATCATCACATGGAACATCTTCAGTGTCATAGTTACTGCTCTGTGATAATGCAATTACTACTCCACTTCACCGCCCAAATTAGGAGTTAGGATGAAGACAGCAGTGAACCTTAACCCAAGCTTGAAATTGTCCCATCAGAAAACACCTGGGTGACATCATGGATGTTTTTTTCTATGATGTTCATGTTAACATGTGTTCTATACTTTTTGTACTATAGCTTTCTCCATACTGAAACAAATGCCAGAAAAGGGGAACAAAGCAAATATGCTAAAACAAGCAAAAATAGTGGTACAGTCCTTTTTTCTGAGTGAACAATTTGGCATTCTCTTGGTACAATCACTCACGCTCTCTTTGTCTTGTTCATTTGGATGACCAATCTTCTGTGCTTCTGTTGTCAATGACTCATGTGCCCTCCCTTGTCTCTCCTGTGGGTGTTTGTTTTGTCTGTAGGGAACATCTTTGTGGTGAGCCTGGCAGTGGCAGACCTTGTGGTGGCCATCTACCCGTACCCTCTGGTCCTCACCTCCATCTTCCACAATGGCTGGAACTTGGGTTACGTTCACTGCCAGATCAGCGGCTTCCTCATGGGCGTCAGCGTCATCGGCTCCATCTTCAACATCACCGGCATTGCCATCAACCGATACTGTTATATCTGCCACAGCCTCAAGTACGATAAACTGTACAGTGACAAAAACTCTGTCTGCTATGTGTTGCTAATCTGGGCTCTGACTGTGGTGGCTATCGTGCCCAACCTGTTTGTGGGTTCACTTCAGTATGACCCACGGGTTTATTCCTGCACATTTGAGCAGTCGGCCAGCTCGGCGTACACTATCGCAGTGGTTTTCTTTCACTTTATTTTACCCATCATGATTGTCACATACTGCTACCTGCGCATTTGGATACTGGTCATACAGGTGAGGAGGCGGGTCAAGCCAGACAACCGGCCCAAGCTAACGCCACACGACGTCAGAAACTTTGTCACCATGTTCGTGGTGTTCGTGCTCTTTGCCGTTTGCTGGGCGCCGCTCAACTTCATCGGTCTGGCCGTAGCGATCAAACCAGAAGTGGTGGTTCCCCTCATCCCTGAGTGGTTATTTGTGGCCAGCTACTTCATGGCCTACTTCAACAGCTGCCTTAATGCCATTGTGTATGGTGTGCTGAACCAGAACTTCCGGCGTGAGTACAAACGCATTGTAGTGTCAGTGTGCACAGCACGCATCTTCTTCCAGGACAGCTCCAACGATGCGGGGGAGAGGCTCAAGAGTAAACCGTCACCACTCATGACCAACAATAACCAGGTCAAGGTGGACTCTGTCTGATCCGTCAGAACTCAGAGAAATACTGCGCGGACATAAAAAGATATGCTGTGATTGAGAGTAAAAAACAAAAAAGAAAAAAGGTGAGATAAATACCAAATATAAATATAAAACAGCTTCTTTCCTCTGAGCTGTCCACAGACTGTCATATGGTGCTATCTGGCCTCTGAACAATCACAGTAAAAACAGGGGTGCATATTATCTTTGTCTTTTATCAAGCACTTTTGTTTGACTCTGCAGTACCTGTAGTACAGTAAATATATGATGTCTGTTTTTTTTTCATGTTTACAGTGATGATATAAATGTATCATGCATTATATAAATATTTATTTTGTATGAAATGTCATGTAGATATATGGTAAGATATATCAGGTTCCAGTTAAATGAAGACATTTTATGAGGCCAATAAAAAATTCTACAAAACGTGGTTGAAAATATAACCAGAAGAAGTTTATCAATGAAGTTAACCAACTTTAATAACCTCATGTGTGACATTATAACACTAATTGAGTGCAAGCAATGTGGGTTGCTGCTGTCTTATTATACCCTGCAATACATTAAGTGGAATATATATTTTAGTCTCTCTCTCTCTTTCTCTCTCTCTCTCTCTCTCTCTCTCGCTCTGCCACCTCGTGAGCTCATTATACTGTATGCATGGATATGCAGGAATTGTTCATATGCAAAATAAAATCTGATATTGATGGATGATCTGCTTTGGTCCTGTGTCCAATTTACTCTCAAATGCAAGTTTATTCTGTAAATGTATTCAGTATTTCTGGTTCATAACTTTGGTTAGTTATAAATAACATAACCAAAGGTTATAAATAACATAACCAAAGGCCCACTTAAAATAATGTAGCTTTATACAACAGAGGTTTTTTTTATTTTTTATTCTAATTTTATTGATAATAAATAGGGTGGACATAATTTTTTAAAATAGAATAAGGCAATAGAATTCAATTGCACCACATACTACAGTCTCTAAACTGGTTATAAAGTTAAATCAGCATCTCTCTTACAATTTCAACAAAAACTCAAAATGATATCTTTCATTAACGACCCAGTGTGTCAGAATTGGCGGAATCTAGCGGGGAGGTTGCAGATTGCAAAAACGAGAATGGCCCTATCTAGCACCAGTGTTTGGTTTGTCCATTCTGGGCTACTGTAGAAACATGGCGTTGCCAAATAGCCGCCTCCATGAGGAGAGCCTAATCCATATGTAGATATAAACGTCTCATTCTAAGTTAACAAAAACACAACAACGTGATTACGCATACACTAAAGAAAAACAGACCTATTGATATTATATTCCATATCTGTCAGTAGATCCCCCTAAATGCTACACACTGGTCCTTTAAAGAAGAACATATTTCAGAGTTGTTGAAGTAGACTAAGTGTACCTAATAAACTGGCAACAGGGTGTATATGAATTGTTCTATTTGCCCAAACCAGTTTGTTTCAGGAGTGCCTGAGCGGATCTTCTAGAGTCATATTTATGCCAAGCATCATCTATGACAGCTCTGCTACGAATCTGCCTGAGTAATGTGATTTTATACCTGGTGGAACACAACAAATGAATAGGATTAGAGTCTTTGCGATTCCGATACCAATATTGTAAAGGCCTCTGATACAGCCTAAAATGCGGGATTGGCGAGTATGCGAGTCTATGCATCGATCTGATATCTCGTTATCATCTCATTCATCAACTAAAACAACAAGTGTCACTCGCTACCCAATCCTTACATCCTGTCTGATCGGTACCGCGCATGTGCAACTCTCAACAGAGATTAAAAGGAAGCAGGATGGCTCACTCGTCAGTTACTTCCATCATCAGCTCCGGAAAACATGATCGCTGCGTCCAAAATGGATGATGGATGTAGCTAATGAGTGAGCCATCTCGCTTCTTTCTCATCTCAGTCGGAACAAAAAAAACAGCAATTTGGCAATATACGCATCGCTCAATACGCAAGTTCAGGTATCGGAAACGGTAACGGGAAGGAAGAAATGGTATCGGATCATCTCTAAATATGATAGGGCTTTGTGTCATGTATTTACCCCCTGTATTGTCAGTCTCATATTTGTGCTAGTTAAACAATGAAGCTATATCAGGTTATGTCTACAAACAAATTTCAAGGTGAATATACAGTATAAGTGTTGGTAGGCATGAAGGACACTGCAGTGCATGGGAGGCAGGGACTGTATAGCCTCCTGTACTTGTTGGTTTGCATGTGTGTTGCATAGCGTGCGTGGGCAACCCGGTTAGTGGACCACAGACAAAGGCATCATGCATCACAGAGGAGAAAGGCTCAACTATGCATTTAAAATCCACTTGGCTTACATAACGGCCGCTGACCATCATCCTCAAAGCAAAAGCTGAAAGAGCCAGCTCCCAGCAGACTCCCTGCCCCCTTCTGCTTAATCCCAAGAGCTGTGTGTGGTAGGGAAGGACTGGGTTGTGGATGAGCAAATGTAAAAATCCCAGGGATTTACACTGCCCCCAAACAGAGTTATACTGTAATCTGGGCCCAAAGATTTTTATAGCTCAGGATGTACAGCAATAAAGAAGAGAAAAGTCAGGTGTTACATGACCGATGGCACTGATTTAAACCCATCTTCCATTACTGATTCGATACCAAGAAAAGAAAATAGAATGTGTCCTTTACTGGGGTAAGGCCATTGATCAAAGCTCTAGTAGAGCATATCCTTCGAAAAGCAGAGCACCGGCTTCAGGAAAGCTCTGCAATCTGTAAAAACTTTGACAGGAAGGATCTCAATATCATGAAAAATGTTGTTGTTGCAGAAGAAAAATATTCATACACTGAACACGTCTACACAATATCTATTTACTAGACTCAGCCAAGTAAATGTCGCCACTGGAGTGGTATTTTTGTTGAGCTATATACAAACTGAAGAAGTTGTTATTAAATGGTCAATACACTCAAAAATACCACAAAACATATGCTCTTAATGTCTATCGCTTCACATTTGGCAGTCATACTATGGAAAATATTAGTTCTCAAAGGAAACAGTTGATGGGAGGCCTGAGAAACCAGGACATTGTTTCCGGAGAGGCAGATTTTTCACTCGTTTGAGTGCCACAAGCAAAATTCAGCTGAGCTCCATTCTCTTGAGATGGTGGCAAAAGTCTCAGGGGGAGATTTCTTAAAACTTCAACAAATAAAAACATAGCTGTATGACTATATAACACAAGAGTAAGTGGGAAGATTTGTTCATTTGAGCGTCTTGATTCACTCTCGACTTTGGGGGCAACATGCTATAAACTAGAACTGTCAATCTATTAAAATATCTAATCATGATTAGTCGCATGATCGTCCATAGTTAATTGCTATTAATCGCAAAGTAATCACACATTTTTTATCTGTTCAAAAAGTAACTTTGGAGTGTTATTTAGCTTTTTTCGTGATAAGCTAGTATGATATGGTTTCTACAAACGAAAAATCGCAAGTTGCATTAAAGCGTTAAAGAAATTAGTGGTGTCAAAACAAATTTGCGTTAATGCATTATTATGACGTCAACTTTGACCACCCTATGGTAAACACAATATGGACATAAATAATCTTTAAAAGTTGCTATGGAGAACACATCATGCAGACAACACTAGCAGTTATTTGGAATCGTACTTCTGTCCACGCGATGAATGTAAGTCCAATACTCACTCTCTTTTTAGCTCAGTTTTGGTCTCCTCCATCATCTGAGGGAAATATACGGCTCTTCACCAGCTAGTTGTTAATTGTCTGTCTACTGTTTGGTGCTGGACAAGTAGCATACGCCTTTTTTGCTGATAACAGCTGTCTGCTGCTGTTGGACACGAGGTTGATGAAAGCGGTAAGCGAACCAAAACAGTAAATTCAACAACAGTGCAAACAGTAAAAGGCCCAGAGCTGAAAGATGCTTAAAAGCTTCAGCTACAGAGTTGGTAGTAATTCTCTGTGGGTTTGTCAATGCAAGCAGCAACTTTTACATTACATAGTCATTTGATCCATTGTTAATGGAAAAATATTGATTTGTGCAGGGGGGAATTTTAACAAAAAAGGAAAAAAGAAGAGAAAAAGAACAATAAACACCTAACATAAAAACTACGCTTGACAAGTTAACGCAATAATAGCGTGTTAACGCAAATTTGTTGTCATTCATTTCTTTATCACATAAACGCAACTTGCAATTTTTAGGTTGTATCAGGCTCAATTTTAAACCTAGAATGAAGATACTGGTATCATTAAAAAAAGAAAATGTAAGGAATCCATAGGTACCAACCATGTAATACTAGCTTGTCGCAAACGAGGCTAAATAACGCTCCAAACTACAAATTTTGGCGAGGAAAACCTGGCATGGTCATTTTCAAAGGGGTCCCTTGACCTCTGACCTCCAGATATGTGAATGAAAATGGGTTCTATGGGTACCTGCGAGTCTCCCCTTTACAGACATGCCCACTTTATGATAATCACATGCAGTTTGGGGCAAGTCATAGTCAAGTCAGCACACTGACACACTGACAGCTGTTTGAGTTTGCCATGTTATGATTTGAGCATTTTTTTTTATACTAAATGCAGTACCTGTGAGGGTTTCTGGACAATATTTGTCATCGTTTTGTGTTGTTAATTGATTTCCAATAACAAACATATACATACATTTGCATAAAGAAGGCATATTTGCCCACTCTCATGTTGATAAGAGTATAAAATACTTGACAAATCACCCTTTAAGGTACATTTTGAACAGATACAAAATTAGAGATTCATTTGCGATTAATTACCTATGGATAATGATGTGATTAAATAATCGACTGACAGCCCTAATAAAAACATAATAAACCTTGAAATTTGCTGTATATCTAATTCATTTAATTTACCTTTTGTCTTATTCTGTTATCACTGGTTAACATTAACGTGCAGCTCTGTGACTGTGACACTGTAATAGATTTTTATAAAAGGAAAAAACAAAAAATCCCGCTATCATTTGGAAGGTGCCACTGTGTCTTCGATGTTTGTTTTGGCCGACTCTGTGTCCCAATGAAAGATATCTGAAATTGCTGGATAATGCAGCTCTGTCCTCCCATTTTTTCCCTCGCAGAGACATAATCCATAGAGGATTCAGTGCTGCCACCTGGGCCCCTGAAAGCTCCCCAGAGCTGTCGAAGCCTGGTGTAGGAAAACACTGCACTCTATAGTCTGAGAAAGACAGCAGGGAGAAGATCCTAATCAGCTCACCACCAGTGGAGTTACATAAAATGACATGACAAAGATATGTGTTGAAAAGAGGTGACCATTAGCAGCCTAGTTGTGTTCCAACTAGAATGTCACCATACAGAAACGTAACAACCGTTGGACAAAATATCACTGAGCACTTTCATACTGCACTTCCACAAAACCATCACTCCTCTACTTTTGTGCTAAATTACACGAGTTCTGTTATAGGATATAATATAATATGTTATAGAATATCCAGCAGCATGACAATGAGCCCCTTGTCAGAAGTGCGTCTTCCTTGAAAAAAAAAGAATTTATTTTTGCTACTGTACAGTATATTCATTTCATTCTTTCCGCCAAGAGCAGCAGCTTCGCTTCCCGCCTCATTCAGGTATTCACTCTCTCGGAGGTTTTTTCTTGCTTTTTTCCAGCTTTCATCCAATAATGGAAGGTGTTTTCACATACCTTTTACCACATTTCCCAGTTGAGCGTGTCAGCTCTGGTTTCTGCGTGATCACACACGAATGAAACGGACTTCTTCATCTTCCGCATAGAGGGAAACAATGAGGTGAATTGAGAGAAATATACGGACGGAAAAGAAAAAGTGAGTAACAATGCATGCTGAAGATGCTCTTATTTTGTATCATTAAAAAGATTTTATAGGATACAGTGAACAAAAGCTTTTTAGATTATTTCCACATTCTAACAAAAACCAAGCATTAGGCACCCTTTTCATATGTTTGCCATAATGGAGATACATGTGCAATCTTCTTTTTCTTCACCACTCTGCAGCACTAAACTGATGTAATGGAAGAGGAGCACATTAGCGACCCATTTTTTGGTTCAGAAACATCGACATTCAAAGTATCCATGGTTTGCAGAAACGTAATGCCAAAAAATATGTTTCATAAATAAACAAAAACAAAACTGCTTGGTTAAAGTTCAAATAATAATGTAACAAGGTAACACAACCAAACCACGTAGTTAGGTTTAAGAAAGAACTACATGGTTTGGCTTAAAATTACTGCGTTTGTACAGTGAAAATGACACTGAAAGTTGTGAAACATGGGACACAAACGAACAGTTGATTGTAACGTGACACACAGGACACGAAGATCAGTCTCCTGGATGAAAGCCTTGTGTTTGTTCGACTTATCCAACGCCACTCCTGCCCACCCGGTGTGTCTCTTTTTGCTCTTTAAACTACGTCACTTGCTCTGATCGAATGGAAAAACGTCGACATTCAATTTATCTCTGGTTTGCTGAAACGTCCAATGCCAACATGTTCTCCTTGCGACTGGGCTGCACATTTCAGCTCTTGGCTTTCATTCAAAAAACATCAGTAAACATCAGAGAGTTATTGTTCCAGTTCAGTTTTGTTTCTCTCAAACACCCAGTTGACAGGTGCAGTAGCAGCAGTATGTTGCCTCTTCATAACATGGCGCCTGAGTAACACAAGCTTGTGAAAAAATGTTTGTTTACCCTAAATGACAAAAAAGATGGATGAGTTTTGGAACATATTGAGATTTCCGGTTTTGTTGCACAAAATGATCTACTTCATTTAAACCAGTCTGATCCTTCCAGTTATTCCTTCAGTATGGAACAGCACTCCTTTGGTTTAGTTTGAGTCCAACCCCAGAGGGTGATTGTTTAAAGTGGCGTAGCAAGGACGGATGTCCAAGCGTTACTTTCTTTCCTCTGGTGTACCTCAAGGATTGGTGCTTGGACCCTTTCTCTTCTCAAATGGCTACACACCACCTGTCATGGTCAGATCATCTGCTCAGATGGTTTCTCTTACCACTGCTATGCTGATGATACCAGTGCCTTGAAGTGGGCCAGTATTCACATTTCTACATTTCACTCATACTCGTATTCTGGCATACCGTGACTTTTTCTTGCACACCGGCACATCTCACAAGATGCCAGTACTCTTTTCGGCCTGAGGATCCAGAGAACCCTTTCCATATCGGATTCTTTGATACATAATATACGGTGCAGAGCCAGCGTTTTTTCCGGGGTAAGTAAGCTTTTTCTCATTTTAATAATATTTTGAAATATAGAGAAACCATTTCTGTTATAACAAGATACTTTCATGCCAACAGAAAATGTTTATGAGGAGAAAAAGATCCACTTAAAGCCCACTGGGAAAACACTGCAGCCTTTGGACGTCAGATAAATGGACAATGGTTTAGTTATATTTAGCATAAAGTGATTTATGTTTCGGCAGAGTAAAAACCATTAAAGCCATAATATAAAGGATTTGTAAATGTAAACAAAGACATTCATTTTAAGGCTGATACTATGGACTATACTCTTCATTATACAATATGTGTTTTATGGCTTTGCAGATAAATAGGCACAGCTGTTCAATGAGCGCTGCAAGGGTTAAACATATTTGCATTCATGGCACTGTGAAGTGCTTTGGATGAATGTGTGCTCTTAATAGCATGTGTTTTTTGTTGTACATTTATCTTATGATCTATTTATGAGAGCACTTTCTTGCATAATATTACGTAACAAGTGTAACATTACATAACAAGCGTAAAGTCAACTCTTTACTTTTGGTTTCACTCAGTCTCCTGCGGTCTCCTGGGTGAAAGTCCTCATTTTGTATGACCCATTCATAACCACCACTCCCACCCGCCCTTAGTAGACTTTCTCTATAGTTATACTCGTTATTATTAGGGCTGTCAAAGTTAACGTGATAATAACGCCTAAACGCAAATTAGTTTTAATGCCACTAATTTCTTTAACACATTAATGCAACTTGTGATTTTCAGTTTGTAGCAAACATATCATAGTTTGTTCCAAAGGAGGCTAAATAACGCTCCAAATTTATGCTAAATTTTGTTGAGGAAAAACTGGCATGGCCATTTTCAAAGGGGTCCCTTGACCTCTGACCTCAAGATATGTGAATGAAAATTGTTTCTATGGGTACCAATGACTCTCCCCTTTACAGACATGTCCACTTTATGATAATCACATGTAGTTTGGGGCAAGTCATAGTCAAGTCAGCACTCTGACACACAGACAGCTGTTGTTGCCTGTTGGGCTGCAGTTTGCCATATTATGATTTGAGCATATTTTTTATGCTAAATGCAGTACCTGTGAGGGTTTCTGGACAATATTTGTCATTGTTTTGTGTCGTTAATTTCCAATAATAATAAATATATACATACATTTGCATAAAGCAGCATATTTGTCACTCCCATGTTGATAAAATTTTAAAATACTTGACAAATCTCCCTTTAAGGTACATTTTGAACAGATAAAAACCATGCAATTAATTTGCAATTAATCGAGATTAACAATGGACAATCATGCGATTAATTGCGATTAAATATTCTGTCCGATTGACAGCCCTAGTTATTATACCATGTAAATTTCCATTACGGTATATATCGATATACTGCGTAACTGGCTCTGAGTGTCGCTCTCTGTACTTCATCACTTGCTCTGACCGAATGCAAACAAGTCCACACTTCAACGTATCCGTGGTTTACAGAAACATACAATGCCAACATTTTTTCCCAGCGACTGGGTCGGAAAAATGTATTTATGTTCCAATTCACTCAGAGGCAGAGATGGCCTAAAAAAAAACGAAGGAAGACCTGTACCTGAGGCCTGTCTCACTAAGCCGGATTACTAACTTAAATGTTCAATTTAACACCTGGAGGCCTCTTAAATCTGCAACATGGACTCGAGTCAAACTGTTCCTTGTTTAATTCAGAAAAATCCCCTCAACATCCCAATCTCAATAGCCACTCCATTTTGTATGCACTCAAAGTGCGCATAAAGCCTGCAAAGGAGCCCTCAAGTACTTGTTGATGTCACTGAGTGATATTTTGATGCCATTCACTTATCAGGAATAGAAAGAAACATGAGGCCCGTCAAATGGTTATGATGTCGACGTGACATTTTTGTTGAAACAGCACTCTGTGTTCAGATCCAAGGATCAGCGGCAGACAATTTCACCTCAGTTTTAACTCTCTTATGATTTCAGTATGACTCATGAGCTACAGTGACATTTGGGAGCTCAGAATGAGAAATATAGTACGCCTATGCAAAAACACACATCAGAGGAGATTTGATATTGTGGGAAAATTACTTTTGAGAGAGGATAGGTTTCAAATTGGAGCTATATTAGTAGTTGACATTAAGCAAGCATCATTTTTTTTATTCGTACAAGTGTGTACAATACTGTGTGTGAGCAGTGGCTTATTTCGTTGGAGGATATTGCCAGGGAAAGGCACGGAGATGACTCATGTTTGGGTTTCAGTTGGCTTTCAGACAATACTGACATTCCTTCTAGCCCTCGTCTTGCTTTATTACTTTGAGATATTTAAACATCCCGTTCTGTACCTGTGGACGCCGTTTCATTGGTAATGAACTCGGTGCTCCAGTCATGTGTGCATGCGACTGTGATGAGGGAGAGCCATGCGGCCACTTCTTGAGGAACACTTGCCAGGGGAGTGTGAGGCTGATCGAGTCCTGGTAGAGTGAGGTGAGATGCAGGTGTCCTAATTAGTGTGATACCACTTTTAATTTGTGAGATAATTAGATTTTATTTAAAAATCACTTTGCAGGTGATGTCATTATCTGCCATGAAACACTAACCCTGCTGCGTAGCTCACACACACACACACAGATACATACATATATACACTGTGTATCAACGGCTTCTAACTCAACAGACTTTTTTACTTGTCACAGTAGGAATAGCACAGGTGTTACTAAATATTTTAAAAAAGTCTCTGTTCTGTATGTACTATGCCTCGCCTGGAAAGCGAACGAGACCAGGCGGGGGCAGGTTTTCTTTCGTGTGAGTGTTTTAGATTCCTCTTAACTGTGCTGAGATTCAATCCCATGGTTCTATGGGATTCTGGAGGCGGTGTACTTCACCACTACACCAGACTATCTTCAGTGCCAAATCAACCTCCACAACCGGAGAGAAAGACAACGACTGAGGTAGGAATCTGCAGAAAAATTCATTGAATCAGTATACATGTAAGCATTCACGACACAACCTCTCTTTATTCCTGGACTATACAGGCAATGAGGACATTTATGAAAAGCTTTTTTTATCCTTTTTTTTTCTTTCCTAAAAGCCGTTTTCTTCTGCATTTTTCAACCTAGACTCTATTTTCCCATGTTTTTGTGACTAAGTGACTAATGGGGACAACACTTTTTGGAACTGGTCCAGCACTGAGGGAGAACGCTGCAGCCGCCAGCCGCTAAACAGCTGTAATGTAATCATTTGGGGCAACTCGATGCCGTCAATTTATGTCCACTACAAGTGCTTGTTTTTTGCCACCTACAGGCTCTGAGTGTTATTATAAGTGTCTAACAACATTATGGAAAGGACCCGACAGAGAAATAAAACATTTTTCTAACCTTTCACTTGAGCCAGTCTGTTTGTTATTGTGAGTCTCATTGTGAAATCTTGCGTTACTTCCACATTGTCGAAATCATCTAAATATATATAATATATTATAAAAACAATCTGAGCCTGTCAGTGGCAAAAACAAACACTTTTAGTGGACCTAAACTGACGGCGCCAGGTTGCCCCAAATGATGACATTACAGCTCATTTAGTGGCTGGCGGCTGCAGCGTTCTCCCTCAGTACTGGATCAATTTCAAAAATGTGTTGCCCCCATTAGTCACTTAGACAAAAAAAAACATGACAAAATAGCATCCAGGTTTAAAAATACCAAAGTTATCCTTTAATTCAATAACCCTGATGGTTTTGGTTGGACTGGACTAGGTTGTGGATATTTTAAGCTGAATATATACTCATCAGATGCATGCGAGTAAAAGACAATGTCTCAAAATGTCCTTATTTTCACTTTGCCTGTCGTGCTGATATTGAACTATGGAGGGTGCCACAGTGCCTGAGGTCTGCAGCGTCTCTTAAAATGCTTAAAATCTTTAAAATAGGTAATTTTTTTCTACTATTAAAGTGGACTGAGTTTTCTACAAGAGTCTGGCAGGATGTTAAATATTCTGTATAACAATGAAAACATATTTTCAGAATGAACAAGTATCCATGCTATGGTAAAATTTAGATTTTCATAGTTTTTACAACAGAAACATCAGTGAAGCAAATGGAAATAAATAACTGCCCAGAGCTGTGAATGTACGAACAGCATGGTTGTTTAGATGTCTATGTCTTTAACCGCTCGTTGCATTATTTACATTGCAGTGCAGTCATATTTCATTTAATGTTGGCAGCTATTTTTAGAACCCTGAGAGAAGTGTAGGCACGAAAGGTTATCTGGGTCACATGTAATACCATGCACGTCTTTGTGTGAGTGTGTGCGCACCACTGTTTACTAATAGAGACACAGATGAACAGATCTTGATGCAGTTGATACAGTTAAGAGAACATGCAGTTATAACTGATAAACTCACTTTGACCTTGAAAAGTGTCAAATAATTGACAGCCTCGTGACGAGGCAAAGATAATCTGTTCTTTTGTTTTCTCTCGCTGAAGTTCTGTCAATGTCAAATGAATTTGCTGAGTTGAATTAATGTTTGTAGTCCTCACGGTTACATGGATAATACACTAAATCATGTCAGGACCAGCAAGTTCCTTTTGAAATTGCAAAGTCAGGAGTTTCCATCCTTTCCATATGTGCTTAGGCTGTGTCCCAATTCAGAGGCTAGATCCTCATAAGTCCCTATTTCTAGACCGAATACATCATATCGGGCCAACAAGGACTGTACCATTACAGTCCTATTTCCTTCAAAGGCTACCAAGAAATGCTTATTTTGCACAAGTGGGGTATCCTTTTGCCGTCCCAGATGTCCCATAATCCATCATGCACGGGTCCATTGTAATTGCCTGGAAACATTCCAGCAAATCATCATGATCTTATAAACTCAGAAAATATCATTTGACTACATATCAAACAGGTCATCATGTAAGAAAAGACGCTGCAGGGCGTGAATAATGGAAGCCAGAATAAAATGTAATTTATATGAACACATTTACCAACCAATCTAACACGGTTCATTGTCTACCTTGTTAAAATGAGAAACACAATTGAATGCAGGTCTAATTTCAAAGCCTTTGTATTCTTTTGTTGACTGTCCTTCTATTGTGTACCTGAAGTGTAAGTTCAGCTGAGTGCAGGCAGGCCTTGCTGCCTGGATAGGTTTTGTTGGTTGGGTGCACCCAGGAGTATGTTTATGTGACGGTTGGTTGGAGCTGACACTGTCTTACTGCAGTTGCAAGTCAATGAATGAGATAGTAGCCTACAGTTGCTCTGATTAAAGAGGTCAGTGGTCATCAATGGAGAAGCTAGTGGACTCAATAAATGCCATAAAACTTAAAAAAAAAAACACTCTTGGAGGGCAACAGTGAATAATAAACCCTTTTTCCACCAAAATGAATGTGTATGAGACGGATGGAATGTGTGGCTGAGATGACAAACAAAGGGAAACAGGAAAAGGGGCGAAAATTAGTGTGTCCACCCAGGTGTCATGTTTCCATCACTGTCGGTCGGAGCTGAATAAATACTTGTGACAACTGCAGAATCAGTAACCTTTCACACTAAAGACAAATACCAGATGTTAGTGGGTGATAGTGTTTTTTTTGTTCAGTGGGAAAGGGGCTCTACACTACTAATACGCAGCTGCATTTGCTTCATCAAATAGAGTAACAGTGTAATAAACCAATCAAAGTATACACTGACCACAGTGAACACACTTAGATCACACTGTGGTTTTATATGGAAATGATTTGGGTAAAATAATCCGCTTAACAAGTCATAAATGAAACGACTAAAATCTGTTTTACAGAGTGCCATCAAGCCTGAACAGTATAAAGCCCTATTCTCAACTTCACTGCTTTTACTGCGCTCTGCCTTTGCATGGCAGTTCATTCTAAAATGGGAAGCAGGTGTGCAGATAGGTGTGAGACTCAGGTGACTACAACTGGTGGGAACACACTGAGGGCACTAATGTTGTTAAACATCATTAATGTGCACTGTCCCATATAAATAAACAAATAAATCTTACGTTTCATGCTCTATTCATGCCTGTTCTGTAACTGAAATAGGGCACTCCTTTTTCAAGACCATTGTGTTTTCATAATATTAAAATTACACAAACATAGTGCCAGTACAGGCCAACGGAACAGCAAAGGTCAGTATCACACTGAAGCCAAAAAGACAATTACTGCTATTAGATCATAAGAGGGTCATTTAGCCGGAATTAGACGGGCTATTTAGATACAAGCAACACACACAAACACACACATAATCTCCATAGAGCTACAGTAAAAATACACATGTGAAATTAAAAAGAAATGTGCTCATGTGTATTTTCTCGGATGATTTTTTTTTACTGTGACTGAGTTTGAGTGGTACTGAAAGAAAACAAATGCTTGCTTTG